>MEJB01000105.1:626181-667236 GCA_001752375.1 Rhazya stricta
AATTCCTTTCAGCATCTTGGAATCAAAATCACATATCATTTACATCTCCTTATGGAAAATACTTTACTTAAATAACTATCCCAACCAAAGCTAAACCTATTCAAATCGACTAAAAACTCCTTGAGTATTGTCAAAAGAAATTCGATATCTTACTTATCAAAAATTATCCATCCAACCTAACAATCATCTTATAGTTGCTCAACCTTTACCTAACAAGACAATCTCACATCTTAAGCATTCAAACAATACTTTTACATAGATTCCGTATCCCCGTTCCTAATAAGAGATTTCCTTCAGAGACTTCCTTCTACAAACACCTTAAGTATCACATTCCTAGCAAAAGATTTCCTTCAAAACTTTATTCTACAAAAACTTTCTCCTAAATTTGGCATCAAATTAATATTCTTTACTATTTTAATTTCATCTCGTGGTTAGGTGAGACCAACATTTATGATTTCATTTAGGTATTACAATGAAACGCAATACCTCTTGTCTAAATGAATCTTCAAAATTTCAAACATTCTACATCATTCCCAATTCATAGCAAAATCAAGACATACCACAATACTTAACATTCAACTCTTTCGGGAATTTAAATCAAAATACAAACTTAACACTTAACATTCAACTCATTCGAGAAATTAAATCGAAATACAAACTTAACACTTAACATTCAACTCATTCAAGAAATTAAATCAAAATACAAACTTACCAGATGGTTCAGGAAAGGAAGCTTGTGGCATGGCTCGATACCCATATACTTCTCAAAAGTTCATAAATAATTTTCTTATGAAGTCTACAGAATCGTTTTTAAAACTCTAAGCTTTGATACCATAACTGTAACACCCCCARATTAGGAACCTTATCCTAACTCAGGAATGTTATATCATTTCACTCGACAATATTCAACTACATTTAAACTCAACATTTATTTAAAAATGAAGACAGCGGAAGTCTCAACAATTTAAACCATTAAAAAATGAAGACAGCGGAAGCCTCAAGAAATTAAAACATTCAAAAATAATATAATTATCTTATTTCATAAATAAATTCGAAAACCAATTCTCGGGTACCGTAGCTCGCCCACGAGCGACCTCCTCGTCCCATCTGGTTACATATCATCTGCAATGAAACATGAGGGAAAGGAATGAGCTAAAAAGCCCAGTAAATAACCTCATGCATGAATGCATCAATCTGTCCTATATGCCATGAAATTATAAAATCTCGCCTTTAAGAAAAACTACTTTTCAAACATTCCTTTTTCAAAATTCTTTTACAAAACATCCCCTTCAAAATTCACTTGCAATAAAAACTTTCCATTTCCTTTCGTTCGTGAGCTCACTAGAGCGTAATGCCTAGCCATTAGGCTGCAGTGGGCCATTTGTTCTTTGGAAGCTGATTACATTCTCTTCCTTTACTTTTCCTTTTTCTCTTCACGTCCCAGAGGTGAATCACTACCTCCCTCCTAGAGGGTCGGTACGGGTGCGCCGGTCCCCCACGCCCCATTTCCCACTCACATCCTTCATGGCTAGGTTTACATTCCTTTCCAAAAACTTTAACATTTTCAAAACTTTACCTTTTCCTTTAAAATCTCATTTCCTAAACCCTTCACCTTCTAAGTGTGTGAAAGGCTCATGCCAAATGTGATGTAGAATTCTAACTGCATGCTAATGACATGAAACACATACAACCTTAATATAACGTTCAACAAATCGCACAGGATATGAAACAYAATAGCATAATAACACATTCTTTAACATAAGGGTGCTACTGGATACAAACACATTAACATTCTTCATGATCACACATATCAACATGAAATTTCATACAACACATATTCCAACAATTAAAAGCATTCAAATTCATTTATTCATAATGATATGAATGAGAGGATTACTTACCCGAAGTCCTGTACGTAAATGGGTTCTTACTTAAGTTGGAAGTAAACTCTTCCAATCGATTTCRACGTATGTCCTCGAAATAACCTAGTTGGTTATCCAAAAAGGAAAATCTACTTAGTTCCGATTATCTCAACTTAAGTATTATATGGTTAATCCACAATGCCCTTTATAAATTTATAATTCCAATTTCGTTCTCATAATGTTATACATTACGTTTTAAGGGTACAATTCGATTCCTTAGCTCGGGTATAAACCTACCTAACTATGTTCTCCGCGAATTCACGTCAAGGTATATTTACTACAAGTCATACAATTTCAATATTAAGTATTAGTGTTTCACCTCGAATTCACAATATCCGGATGTTGAACGATAATGGATTCCCGAACGTACGTCAAGGGATGTGCAAAATGGTTCTGGACGTCTGGGCGTCGGTGCTCCTGAGCGTCGGGCACGAAACGTCGGGCGTCGCGCATAACTCACTGGGCGCCTGGCTTTGCTCACTGGCGCCTGGGCGTCACGCTGGGCGCCTGGTGCTGCTGGGCACCAGGTTGGATTTGGCACTACTGAGTGCCGAGCCCTGTTCCTGGCCAAACAATTCAGTCGACKGCCACTCTGTTCCTGGTCGACTTTCAGCGACTCTGAAACCGGCAAGGGACTATTGGCGACATGAACTGCAAGGACGAG
Organism: Rhazya stricta; assembly: GCA_001752375.1. NCBI lineage: Eukaryota > Viridiplantae > Streptophyta > Magnoliopsida > Gentianales > Apocynaceae > Rhazya > Rhazya stricta. Next base: position 628,768 of record MEJB01000105.1, read on the forward strand.
GGCAGAGTGACGGCCATCAGCAAGGGATCATGCTTCTGTCGAGGAGGAAAAATGTTGAGCAGAGAAGGAGAGGAAGATAGCGGTGGCACATTAGAGACCAAAACGGCGGCCAATCTGTCACGTTTAGCTTCTGTTTTTGGGGGAAATTCATCGAGCAGATGGAGTACACCGCGGCGACTCTGGTTGCGCTGAGTAGCGAGGGGGGGCAGCAAGAGGTCGGTTTTGGATCTGGAGTGGTTGGGTCAACGCTGGCGAGTCTGAGAGCGAGAGGGAATCGGAGAAGAGACAGCAGGCGATCTCCGTGTGCGCCTTGCAGTGGCGTTCGAGCAGCGACGCACTGCGATGACCGATCGCAAACTGTGGCACAATGGCCACTTCAAGCGCCGGTCGTGGAGGAAAGAAAAGAGAAGGAGAAGCTGCGAAAACCATGACGAGTAGCATCGGGTCTGCAAAGGGAGAATGGCGGCGGCGGCGGTAGCAGCAGCAGGAAGGAGAATATAGTTTCTAGGGTGTTTCTTTTTCTTTTCTTCTCTTTTTCTTTCTTTTTATTTTCTTATATATTTTCTTTTCACTTTTTTAATAATTTTATTTTGGGCCGCAGCTCAACCCGTCGGGCCTTCCCATCCAATTCTAACCAAAACTCGTAAATTAAGCGTAACGGGCTTTCTTTCGATAAAAAGCCCAACTTTCGACTAACTAATACATAGACCCACAAGTCGAGCATTTAGCCAACGATAACTCTTATTTGACACGGATAACATTTTCGCACCTATTAAACGTACGGTTTAAAATTATTAATCACATAAAATGTCCAACCGTAGTTGGCACACCAATTTCAAGTAAAATCAAACAAATTTAATAAAAGTAAATCTCGGGGTGTTACATCGAGCACTGGAGATGCTTGCTGCGAGCGACGTCCTTTGAGTGCCAGCGTGGAAGGGACGGATCTGGTAGGGAACTCTGGTGAGGCAAGTGGCCTACCGATCACAAGTAGCGACGAGCAGTAGCACTCAAGTGCTCAGCCAGCTTAGGGGTGGGAGAGGGAGAGAAGAGTGGGAGAGAAGAGAAGAAACGCAGCGAGAGCCGACGAGCGGCCGGTCGGGCAGGCAATAGTGGAGAAACGGTAGATAGGCGGTGGTGCAGTTTAGGGTGGGAATTAGGGTTTTTGGGTCGGGAATCGAAGAATAGTGGTTTAATTAAATGCTCTTTTTTAATTTTATATTTGGCTCGTAACCTAAAGACCTTTAGCGGTCTTCATCTATAACCAAACTCAAATCCTAAATTAAATTCAAATGAGGCTGGCTCTTAGATAGGATACCAGTCTATCTTCCAACTGGAGAAAAAGAATAGGCCCCACTAGTCGTCAGCTTCTGACCAAACTAAGGACTTCCTAATTCGCGAACAGCGACCATCATATTCTCGTACTTATTAAATGAGTCAGTTCTAAAGATAAATACCATCACATAGAACATCTCCCTCCAATCCTAATTGGCACACAATTTCACACGATCAAACAAAATATTAACTTAAAGGAAACTTTCAGGGAATTTACAGCCTGTCCCTTTCGTCCTCTGAGGCTGAACGCGTCTCGTCTTGCTTGCGGATGCTAGTATCGGAATCATTATCAGTTGACTTTATTGTGTAAGAGCTCGATACATAGATACATCCACGTGGTTTATAAAATGTTGAACCATTTATCATCATCCCTAACAATGAAAGCAGACTTATATATATGACATACCTTATAACACTTAACGTTAACATCATTCAGAATTTATTTGAAACCTAACTTACCGATGGTCCAGGAGGAAGAGAGTGTGTGCATGCTTGATAGCCATAAAGGCATTCAGGAATTTATGAATATTTTGTATGGAGTATACAGCTATAATACAGATCCTTTAAACCTCTAAGCTCTCAGCACAAAACATAACACCCTATATTTAGAAATTGTCTAAGCGAGATTATTACTGACCTTAACTCTAATTCATATCAACCCTGTAGGAAACCTAAGAGATCTGAATAAATTGTGTATAGCCCTAATTTTTCCTTTATATAATATATGTTTGATCGTGTTGAAATGTGTACAAACTTATGAACATTTTATATGCTGTTTGGTATACTTGAATGCAGTATTTATATCAGAATTTATGTTGAACCATATCGTGTTTAAGCTAAGATTTTGGAGGGGTGGATGTCAAGGTGAAAGAGAAGCTCGTGGTCTGGCTGTGGTGGACCTTTGCTCCATATAGTCATATATCTTAACATTATTTAAAATCATTGATTTTATGTTTTTTTTTATTGGCACCTCTCCGCTCCCTGCCACCAATCTATAAATTTTATGAAAGTTGTTTTTGGTTTGTTTATGCCGATTGTATTATCTGGAATGATTAAAAAAAATAAAGGAATGGATTTAGTTGTTAAAACTCTACTATCTATACCATAACATATAACACAAAAACTTACTTTTCCATTATGTTTTATTGTCCCGAAAACAGCCTGGCCCGTAAGACCTGAGGGGTATTAACTTTGGTCACCTTGTCTCTTTACTCTAATTCATTTATCAATTATATCACATCCCGCTAGCACACCTTAAGATCGCTCTCCATCCATATCTTTATTTCTTTACTCCCTCACTATCCTATTCTTCTCCTTTCTTCAGTTCGCGTTCTTTATTTAATCTTTTGTTTAATTTTGTGAATGAATTCACCGTTGTGCCCATACGTAGATTCGGTTGGCGGCAAAAAAATGTAATGATGTGCCAGGAAATGAAGAAGCTTGATAACTTCAAATTAAGTGGCACACTGTTTGTAGATAAGGGTGATAGTACATTCGAACATTACATCGTAACTACAACATCCGACATGAGGGACTGTAGCTAGGTAGAAGACCTTGGACTGTCTAGGGCTTCTTCGCTTTTCTCTGACATCAACCACTATATTTTTATTAGAAAGAAAAGAAATAGGAAATTTACTCTAATGAATTGATTAGTTAACTGAACTGAACAGGCTGAACATTTTAGGTTTAGCCAAGTTAAAAAAACAAGAAGAAAAGCTGCGCCGCCAAACTAACCCTAACCGGCCGCGCCCAACTTATCTACCTTGGCTCTTCTCTTGCTTTCTCTTCTCATCGTCCGTCAAAAAATTCCTTCTATTCTCTTTTGCGTATTAACCTTCGTGATGGCAAAAATATAGGCCGGATACTCTGACACGTCGCGCATACCAACTGTGACTAATGGACTGACTCGCACCTCTCATCTCAACTCTGCACGCCGTACTCGATCGAAGATCGACTCATCGGTTGCCTAAAGACTTGATTTCGGGCACAGCTCTTCTCTCTGCTCGTCGATCTCTAAGTTTGCCGGTTGTCGCTCTGCCCAGATCTGCAATGAACTAGCAGATCCAGTGGCTTGGAGAACTCTGCTCGGCAACTCGGCCAGGCCGAGACCGCCACTGCTGGCTGATCGCCCTTGGTGGACTTCCTTGCTGCCCAGATCTTCTCCCTCACGACCCGTACTATTGCCGCTTGTTTGCTCGTCTATACGCTCAGGTGCCGTTGCCATCGTCCGCGCCATCGCGACCGGAGAAACTATAGCCGCTCGGGACGAAGCGATCCTCCCAGATTTGCCATCTTCTCCTTCTCTGCTCGATGGCGTTGCCATAGTCGCACCAAGTTCTGATCTGTGCATCAGAATTGCTACTGCTCGGCGAAACCTCACCGTGCACTGCTCGCCGCTTGGCACTGAGCTGTGGTCACCGGCGACCGACTATTTTGGCCGGTTAATTGAGTTTCAGACAAGAACAAGCACCATTACCAGCYAGAGCCCAGCTCCTAAGTGCCCAACGCCAAGGCGCCTAGGTGCCCAGACGACTCGACTCCGGAGAACCCAAAATCATTTCCCGAGACACTTAGACTTTGTGAACTAAAAGGTAAAAATATTATTAATTAATATTAAAATTTATGACTTATGAAATTATATCCTAAAGTGAAATTGTGAAGAACATAAATTAAGTTTAATACCCAAAACGAAAAAGTTTAAATTGTACCCTTAAAAGACGTGATAATTGGTAATGTGGGAACTAAGTATGGATTAGTAATTGGCAATTGACATTATTGGAATAAACCCTGAACATCTTGGGACAATCATACTAAATAAACTATCTTTCTGTAATCAAAATTAGGTCATTTCAAGTGCCTTGACATTAAGAATAGATGAGGAATTTCATTCGCAACTTAAATAAGAACCTTTAACGTAAAGGACTCTGGGTAAGTAAATTCTCGCATTTCATTAACGCATATGATTGGATGTATTTGAATTCCTTTAAGTAGATTAATATGCTGGATATGAGATTTCTATGTAAGTGAATTCTCACATTCTCATAAATATATGTGTGTTGTGGTTATAATTGCTCTTACGTGAATTGAATGTGTATTAAGTCTGAGTTCTATGTAAGTAAACCTTTACAGTCTCACTAACGTATGTGTGTGATTGTTATTGAATCTGGGTTCTAGGTAAGTAATCCTCACATCTCATTAACGTTATGAATAAATGTAATTGAACTCTTCTAGTTACTCTAATATGTTGTATATGGATTGTATGTTGATGTGTATAAATTGTGTGGAATGTTACATATGTTCATATCCTATATTACTTTTATATCGAATGATATGTTATCATGTTTCATACTTTGTACTGTTGTCGAATGATATGTTATATACAGTTGTATGCATTTCATATCATCAGCATGTAGTTAGAATTTTACATTACTTCTGGCATGAGCCATTGACACACTTAGAAAGTGAATGGTTAGAAAATGGAATTTTAAAGGAAAATGTTAAAGTTTTCAGAAAAGAGTGTAAACCTAGCCACAAAAGATGTAAGTGGGAAATGGGATGCGTTGTCGACTGCCTCACATGAACCTAAGCGCTTTCTTAAAGGGATGTTCATAAATTTCTGTAATGTTCACCTCACTTGTATGAGTAACTGTTTGGTTGTAAAAACATTTCATTTGAATAAAAGTCCGTGATCTTAACCTTAGCGTTACACGTTCTAACAGGAATAAGTATTTGCAAGTCGAGTTCCAAATAAACTATGCTCTTGCAGACCTTATGCATAGTACGTTACACTCCCTAGTGCGCTCACGAACGAACGGAAATAGATGGTTTTATGTAGATATTGAAGAGGTATTGCAAAGATTTCTTTGAGCATCTTTTGACAGTTGTTTTCACCGGTGGTCAAGAGGTGAATTTTATAATTCTTGACATGTAGAAGCCATGTTCATTATTCACTAAGATGAGGTTGGATCGGATTGCGCCGTGTCGCTCACGTTCCATTTCTCACTTCACGATATTCATTTCAGGTGGTCTAGCTTTATCACACGTATCGCTGTTCGAGAGTCGGTTGTGACGTACAACCCCTCAGTTACCCTGAATAAATTCATGTTAGTAATAAATTCATTTAGCATTAAGATAGTAGGTCTAAACTATTTGTTTATTTCTAGATGTGAAATCGATGGCTGCATTGTCGAGAATGCTGTTGCAATACTACATTACTATATGAATACATAGTTAATAGGTCGTATATAAAAGATTACATGTTGGAGCAATATATATATGACGTTGGATCATTTAATGTGAGTGAACTATTGAGACCTTTATATGAGCAGGGGTAATTGATTGAAGATTTCCAGAGGAAACTCTGCCAGAAATTTTTATAAAATCTTTTGACAGGGTTAAGACTTCCTTTTTATTTCCTATAGAGTAAGTCGTTCTATGAGTAAAGGTAATGTATATATTCTCAGCCTCTAGGAGACAGTTCCTAATCTGGGGGTATTCAATTCTAAAAAGTTCCTATAAAATTCCGCAGAAATTTCCTCTGTAATTTCAATAACCTAACTTCTGTATAAATTCAAAAGGTTCTAAACATTTTTCCAATACTCGTAAAACAATATGCATTCCAACTCACAATATCCAATATAAAAAATAATGTATTCCAACAATCCTTTAACCAACCTAAGCTTTTAACAAAATTGAAATTGCAAAACTTGAAAGAATTTAAAATATTAACTAAAGAAATATCTTAAACAATACATAAAACCTCTCTAGCCAACCATTTATCTTATTCACTAAAATTTATTTAAATAATGCTTCAGGGTATCAATGCTTGCCCACAAGCGACCTTCACTTACCATCTGGCTACATATCACCTGAAATGTAGAATGAAGGAAATGGAATGAACTATAAAGCTCAATAAGCAAATCCCATGCATGAATGTATGTGAAATGCACTATATGTTATCAATTCATAGTTTACTTCCTCAATAAAACTTTCTGAATACTTCCACCAAATTTYCATTTCAAAATGTAAGAATTTTGTAAAAACCTTTCCATTTCATTACAGTCGGGAGCTCACTTAGTSTAACGCCTACCAATTAAGTTTGCAGTGGGCCATTATTCTTTGGAAYCCGATCACATTTCCTACTGGTAGAACAGCAATACGGTTATCACTTAACTTTTCCTTTAATCTTTTCACCTCCTAAGAGGTGAATTTTACTTATCTCTCTACCCTACAAGAGGGTTGGGTCGGTTGCGCTGGTCCCCGACACCCCATTTTCCACTTACATCTTTCATGGCTAGGTTTACACTCCTTTCCAAAATCTTATTATTTTTCTGATAATATTTCATTTATAAAATTTCATTTCCTTTAAAATTTTATTTCCTAAACCCTTCGTTTTCTAAATGTACGAATGGCTCATGCCGGGAATGATGTAGAATATTATAACTACATGCCTATGACCTGAACTACATAAAACTGTATTTAAACACCATTCAACATAATCATAATACATTTCATAACACAGTCCAATACARTTACCACATAACACTCAACGAAAAAGGTAGGCGGATATGGGGAATTTATTTACATAGAATTCAGATTCAATACACATTTAATTCACTTAAAAGCAATTTAATTATAACAACAATACATATGCGTTAATGAAAATGTGAGAATTTACTTACTTGGAGTCCTTTACGTTAAAATTCTTATTTAATATTGCAAAGTGAAGTCCCTCGATCGCTCTTAATGTCAATGTGCTCGAAAATGACCTAATTGCGATTACAAAAGAAAGTCTATTTAATACGATTGCTCAAGCTTAAATATTTAACGCTTAATCCATGAACATCATTTGCCAATTTTTAATTCGTACTTAATTCCCACATCACCAATCTATCACATTCTTAAAAGTACAACTTAAACTCCTTCGATCGAATATTAAACCTAAGGTATGTTCTCCAACAATTTCATTTTAGGACATAATTACATGAGTCATCAAAATTTCAATATTGAATAGTAATATTTTCACCTTTAAATCAACAAATTCTATGTAACACACCCAAATTAGAAATTGTCCTAAGCCGAGATTATTCTTGACCTTACTCCTAATCATTTCAAACAATGTAGGAAACCTTAGAGATCTGAACAAATTGACTAAAAAGTTTTATAAAAATTCTGGCAGAGTTTCGATCTRTAATTTCATAAACTACYCGCATATAAATTCAAAAGGTTCTCAAACATTTTCAATACCCATAAACAACATGCATTCCARCCCAATAAATATCCAATATAATAAATAATGTATTCCAGCAATCCTTTACCAACCTAACATTTTCCAAAATTGAAATTTGCAAAACTTGAAAGAATTTAAAACACGATTAGTTAAACCAATAAAAAAATATCTTAAAAAGTACATGAGACCTCTCTAGTCAACCATTTTCTCTTATTCACTAAAATTTATTTAAATAGCACTTCGGGGTATCAAAGCTTGCCCACAAGCGACCTCCATGCATCATCTGGCTATACATCACCTGAAATGTAGAATGAAGGAAATGGAATGAGCTATAAAGCTCAATAAGCAATACTATGCATGAATGTATGTGGAATGCACTATATGTTATGAATTCATAGTTCACTTCCTCAATAAAACTTTCTAAATACTTTCATAAAATTTCCATTTCAAAATGTAAGAACTTTGTAAAAACATTTCCATTTCATTAAAGTCGTGATCTCACTTAGTGTAATGCCTACGCATTAAGTTTGCAGTGGGCCATTATTCTTTGGAACCTAATCACATTTCCTATCGGTAGAACCGCAATACGGTTAACATCACTTAACTTTTCCTTTCATCTTTTCACCTCCCAAGAGGTGAATGTTACTTATCTTCCTACCCTACAAGAGGGTTGGATCGGGTGCGCCGGTCCCTCACGCCCCATTTCCCACTCACATCTTTCATGTCTAGGTTTACAMTCCTTTCCAAAATCTTATCATTTTCYKRATAAWAATTCATTTATAAAATTTCATTTCCTTTAAAATTTTATTTCCTAAACCCTTCGTTTTCTAAATGTAYGAATGGCTCATGCCGAGAATGATGTAGAATACTATAACTACATGCCCACGACATGAAGTACATAAAATCGTATATAAACACCATTCAACACAATAACAGTACAAAATATATATATTACGTGAAATCATTCAATACAATCATAACACATTTCATACCAAAAAAGGTAGGYGGATATGGAGATTCACTTACATAGAACACATATTCAATACACATTCAATTTACCGAAGAGAAATTTAAAAATATCAATACATTTCATTAATGAGAATGTAAGAATTTACTTACTTGGAGTCCTTTACGTTAAAATTCTTATTTAAATCACAAAGCGAAGTCCCTTGACCGTTCTTAACGTCAATGTGCTCGAAAATGACCTAATTCTGATTACAAAAGAAAGTCCATTTAATACAATTGTCCAACCTTAAATATTTAACGCTTAATCCACGAACGTCATTTGCCAATATTTAATTCATACATAATTCCCACATCACCAACCTATCACATTGTTAAAGGTACAACTTAAACTCTTTAGATTGAGTATTAAACCTAATATATGTTCTCTCACAATTTAACTTTAGGACCTAATTACATAAGTCATTAAAATTTCAATATTGAATAGTAATATGTTCACCTTTAAATCAACAAGTTCTACGTGTCGCGGAAGTGGCGTTGTGCCCTGGGTGTGCGCTTAGGCAATGCGCATGCAACAGCCCTGGTCGAGCATTGGGCCTAGTCGCCCGGGTGTCTGGGCACTGGTTGCTAGGTGTCTGGGCGTTTGTTCGCCTGGGCACCTGGGCGCTCATTTGCCTGGGCGCCTATCTCTAGGCAACTATTGCTGGCGTTCGGACTTTGTGGATCAGACCTTTTGATGAATAACYGAGCAGCAACAGAGCAAAATTTTTGGCCTACCACGAGTTGAAACCTCGGCCACAAATGGTGGATCTGCAGAGGAAACGTTAGGTGACATGAACATCAAAGACAGAGAGTAGAGGGTGATAGCCAAGCGATGAGCGGTGGTTGCGCGGCAAGGCTTTCTCGAGCAGTCACAATTCTGATGCATAGATCAGACCTTGGTGCGGCTAGGGCAACCTCCAGTCGAGCAGAAAAGACGAAGATGGCAGATCTAGGCGGACTGCAAATGCAGACCAACGAGGGTCATCACCTTCGTCGAGGGATTAGAGCAGAAAGAATTTCGATCCAGTCACGTTGTAGACGAACCATGAGGGTGAGAGATGGTCCGCTCGGCTCAAACATCGGGCGGCCTCCTAGTGTGCGGCAAGCCGCAGTGACATGAACAGGTGGTCAGCTTTGGGCGAACAGTGATAGCAACCGCACGACTTGCAACAGTCTGACTTGAGATACAGACAGCTCGACTATCGTAAACCTAGGCGGTCAGCAATCTTGGCGAGCGAAGGATGGTCAACCTCAAGCACGGCGAGTAACTGAGCAGGGGGTCGCGCGGCTTAGCTGAGTCGCGGGTAGAATCCTCCAAGCAGCTAGATGCTCGTCGTCGATTTGGACGGTGTAGCACATGGCGATAAGCAAAAGGCGGAGAAGGTGGTGATCGACGGTAGGGTTTTCTGGGAGTGGGGCGGCGGTGACAGTAGTACCGGGGAGGAAGAAGAAAAGGGTCTTGGGGTTTTTTTCCCTTTTTTATATTTTCTCTCTCTTTTTTTTTTAACTTGGGCCGTAACCCAAATCCTTCGGGCCTTCCTATTGCATAACTAATCCAATCCATTAAATTAAATTCTATGGGCTTTCCTTTCGATAAAAATTTGGTTTCCGACTGAGAAACGAATAGGCCCAACAAGTCAAGCCTCTAACCCACCAAGCACCCTCATTCAATTAACATGATAATCACATACTTATTAAAAGTACGATAAAAAATAACCACATAGAAATTATCCAACCTTAGTTGGCACACAAATTCACAAGACCAAACAAAATTCATAAAGATAAAATACCTGGCRTTACAGTAGTAAATTGTTGAATTAGGTTTCGCATTAACTCACACGTGCATTTTTCAATAATGAATCTAATAGTTGACAAAGAGGTAGGAATTAGCTGCTCATAGAAAGATTGGCCGATGTTGATGGATCTTGTTACCTGGGAGCTACATTTTGTGGAACACCTCTGTGTTCCAACATCTGCTGGATAGCACTTACGTAACCGAACTTTGGCATGTCTCCCCTAGACGTTTCACTAACCCAGAGAGCGCTATTTTAATCTCTAGCCATGAACTTTTGACTAGAACATAGTATCATACACACTTAATAGGTCCCATTGAGCGTGACAATTGTGTTAGTGTGCTAAAAATGCCTAGCTGAATCAGTTATCCAAGTCGCAGCATGCTAAGCTCTTCAACACAATAAGGCCTGAGTTCCATCTAACTAGCTATTTAATTGGATAACCAGATCTATAGCAAGCTCTTTTTTTATTATAGGGTTCTTGAGTTAGCTTAAGCAAACCCTCACAAAGTGTGCAAATCAACTGTTTGACTAGGTATAAGACTATTTTTTTTGCCACGACTAAGATAACAGCCGACTAAGATAAGAAGGATGAGCAAATAGACTGAAGAGTTACGCAAGCTAAGCTAAGGGAGCAAAATATTTATCCTAACACTACTAGCTGAAGAAGTAGATTGCAGCTAAACTGGATATGTTAAGATAAAAGTATGAAAACAACAAGAAAAGCAACAAAATTAAGTAGTATAAATAATTCTAGCAATCTAAATACCAAGAAAAGCAGTAAATTATGTTAAAYAGAAGTAACTGCGGCTAATACAAGAGAAGGTTGACAAGTTGAGAAAACTAACCATTTCCACTATTAATGCATTAAATGATACATCAAGAATTATAAAGAAACAAATCGGTACATATGTAAAAATGCATGGGAAACTATCTAACAAAGTGATTAAGATCTAGAAACACGCTAGAGAAACTGTAAGGAAAGCTGAATAGATAAAGCAAAATAATGAGACTATACTCATGAAAGCGGTAAGAAAGCATTTTAAAGAGTTAAAAAAACTTAACAAATAACAAAGTAATGAATTCAAACATCATTGAAATGCAAAGAAAAACATAATGACACCTAGATACATGGCTACAAAGTTGGAAAATAACCATGAAATTTCCTAAAAAGCTAGCTAAACATTGCTAAAACATAATTTAAAGATATAAGTGAAGATAATATGCTTGATTTCTAAATTGATGGAGGTGTGTCCTTATCTTATTTCATCTTCTCTTATTTTTACTTGGCTGAGATGTTCTTGCTGACTTGGGGCCAAAAGAAGCTGAGATCATTAACCCATTGTCCTCCTTTTGCATGTTCTTCTTGGCTCACGTCCCCTTTCTTTAGCTGGCGGACAACACGTTTCTCAGTTTCTTTGGCTAAGTGGTTCYATCTTGCTCAGTTGATGGCYGATTTGCTTGTTACCTCTGTCATTTCATCTTTTCTTCTTTGCTCGACTCCTTGATCCTTGGTTTTGCTTATTTCCTATGCTTTTAGCTGTCTTGATTCTGAGCCATAAAAAGTCTTTGAAGCCATTTTGCTGCTTCAGTTGTTTACATTGGCTATTTTTAGTGTCTATAGTATCAAAATCAAGACATGCATCCATTCTTTTGTGATTAATTCCTATCTCATTAGTCAAAATTTTCACTTCAACATACCAAAACAAATTAAATAACACTGCATATACATATTTTACACTTATAGTCATGCTTCATTATTCTTCTCTTATTTATACTTGCCTGAGATGTTCTTGCTAACTTGGGGACGAAGGAAGCTGAGACCACTAAGCCATTTTCCTCCTTCTATGCGTCCTTCTTGGCCCACTCCGCTTTTTTGGGCTGGGGGCAACACGTTTCTCACTTTCCTTGGCCAAGTAGTTTTATCTTGCTCAGCTGATGGCCAATCTACTTGTTACTTCTATTGTTTYAGCTTTTCTTCTTTGACCTCACAAGAGGTAAACATTACATATATTTCCACCCTACAGAGGTCGGGTGCACCGGTCCCCCACGCCCCATTTCCCACTCGCATCTTTCATGATCTAGGCTTTACAACCCCTTTTCAAATTCTTAACKTTTGGAAATCATTCAACACTAAAAATCACATTTTTCCAAACGTCATTCTTTCAAACATTTRCCTTCTTGAATGCATAGTTATGCCACATGCTAGAAAATGGTGATAATGATAGACTACATGCTCATGAACATAGATAAAATGAACTCTAAATCTAAAGTTCCATAATGTCAACAAGTAGTAATTCACCCACTTGAAATAACACAATATAAGTTTACTTACATACTTCAATATCAACCATGAACTCACATTCAATTCACATAAGAGCAATTCGATCATAACGAAAATCTCATGCACCACAACTAATGAGAATGTAGGAATTCACTTACATGAAATCCTTAGTAGATTTGGTTACTTTAAATCACAAAGTGCCTTGGCTGCCCACAACGTCAATGTGCCAATAAATATTCTAATTTTTTTACAAAAAGAATATTGATCTAAAATTTGTTTAACCAAATTCTTAAGTAATATACATTCATTTAACATGAGTGTTCACCATTAATACATTCATCCTTTATCCTATGGGTGTTATTCATCCATATTAACTTCGAACTTCAACTATTCATGTTGAAAATAATAAAATTACCAAAATGTATAAATAAATTCCATGGCTTTCAATTTTTCTTAAAATGACAATAATAATTACAATTACAATATACCATTCAAATACATAATTCAATTGTCAATAACTACAATYAGCAGTACAAAATATTCCCTCTTACGTCATCGTACTAATGTAATTCCCACATTAGATTATGTATAGACATATTCTATATTTTTGGGCACAGTTATCAATACAGAATACAAAAACATAAATCATTGGATTAATCTAAACAAAGAAAATAAAGGGTTCACCTTGAATCCAGCAAACCCTAGGTGTAATGTAAGGYGCAATGGTGTCAAATGTGCTCGGGAAGAGAATGGGCCACTCTGGCAGTCCTTCCGATTAGTCAGGCGGCAAGCTCGGGATGGTGCCCGGCATTTTCCTTCTGGCTAGCGACGAGAAGTTGCAGGTCTGGTGTGCTCCGAGCATTCGAACAGGCAGCCTCGGTGATCTCTTTCCGCCGGAGAGTAGCAACTGAATGGCGCGCAGGCAACGAACTGCGGCAATCTCCTTTTGATCAAGCAATGAGTATCGGTGATCTGCTTTTAGTTTGCCGGTGATCTGCTTCTGGTTGGCCGGTGACAATGGATCCGATGGTGAGATGGAGAGAATCGGGAAGATAGCAGCCGAATAGCATCGAGCTGCTACTGGTTTGAGCAAGGCCAGCCGATTTGGTTCATTTGAGCAGTGTGCTACGAGCTCTAAATCCCGATCGAATGGGACATTTTCCTTTTTGGCCAAACAGTGGCGAATGGCGATTGGAACTGAACGTCCTYTGTTCTAGTCAAAAGCCTACGAGTTCTAGGTRAGGAGCAACGACAATCAGTGTGCAAAAAGAATCCAACGTCTCTTCCAAGTGGCAAGRACTATTTGGCCAAGACGGTCTGTCTCGTGCAGATCTTGCGYGAGCAACAACTTCGGTGTGCGGCAAAAATAGAGAAGGAGGTGGCGGTGGTAAGTGTGTGTTGTCAGATGGMGACGATAGGGCAATGTCCCTAGATCTCCAAATTTTTTTCCCCTAAATTTGACTCTTTTGACTTGGGCCCTAACAAAACTCTTTTGGATCTTTTTTTATCCCTTAACCATCTAAGCCCAATAAACTTAAAGTCTAGAGGTTTTCCTTTGAGCCAAAACCAAACATTAAATTAGGCTTTAGATTTTGAGTAAGAAGAGAATGGGCTCTAATGGGTCAAGCTTAAATTAATTAACTAAAAACTCTAATTCAATTAACATAATAAATTTCACATTTAACTAAACRTACTCAYACATTAAAATGCACAAAATAATAATAATAATAATAATAGAAATAAATTATTTATTTATAATTGGCACATCGAACATTATGACATCCAAGTCCTTCCGTTATAAAATAACCAAAACACTAATAATCATGAGAATAATTCCCTTAATGAATTTATAAAATTATATTAAATTCGTAAAAAAGGAAAAATAAATTCTTGGCTATTTCTAAATGCTCAAGGCAGTACAAGAAAGAGAGAAACTTAGCTAAGGAGATGAGGGATTCGATTATGTATAGATGAGGGTTGATGAATTCATAGTTTCCTTATAGTGCTTTTGGGTGGATTCTACTAAGCTAAGGAGGAGTCAAGTTCATTCTGCATGTTTTGTATTCTTTGGACAGAAAACCATATAGATGATAGGGTAGGATAGTGGTGGCAATTTATGGAAAAAAGAGGTGTACACTTCGGTTGATTGAAGGATTCAAAATAGATGAAGAAGGCAATTTAGTTTGTCTTATTTGAGTGTATTACCTCCTTACTTTGTTGCCATACATTCGTCATGAATTGTAGTCCAATTATGATCAAGGTAAGGGCATCCAGTTAGTCAATTTAGGTGTCTTCTTAAAGTTAGGCCATTGATGGAAATAGCCATGAAGAACCCGAAAGAATACATGCACTAGTTGGTCCTCTCTTTCTTGTTTTAGTATCATTTTATATAGGATAGATAATGGAATAAAGGTATAAGAACTAAGAAATTTTCCTTAGGAAACTTAGTTTTCAATTGGAATTTATAATGGAAGTTTACTTTTAAACATGACATGTCAAGAATCTTTGAGGTTAGACTGTGATGTGAAAACAATTTCATTTTACGCTTATTTTCTTAAAGTTTCCTTTAGTCAGTCATAAATCATAGGACAACTCATTTTTGTTTTCTTTGAAGCTAATTTATAGAAGGAAAAAATTTAGTTGTTAAAAATAATTTATCTAAAAGATTGTTATCATAGAGAACACTTTTGTTGTTTTATCTTCCAATTATTTCTTTGAGGTGCACCTAGAGATAGGTCTTATAGGGGGGCCTTTGAAGTTCTTTATCCTTTCTTTTATGTACTTACTTACCCAAAATTGTTCTGCTTGCTTGGAGGTAAAGTAAGCTGATGTCACTTTCTCCATTTCCTGACCACACGCTCCATTCTCGACCTACGTTCTGTTTTTCCGCTCAACTGATAGATCGTGCCTTGGAAACCTGACCAGGTATTTTAGTTTGTTTCAACAGATCGACTGGTTCCTGCCAATTTATGCATGCTGTTTTGGTAGCTGCTCTRGTTATTTTGCTAGTCACTTGAGGGTTCAGCAAATGCAGCTCTTCTATCCTCAGCTGTTTGTTTTTCTATTCTCAGCTGACTCAGTTCACTTAATTTTCATCATCTTAGTCGTCCATCCTCTAGTCACGAAGTGTTTCTTTCCTCGAGAAGCTAGCAGTTCTAAGATTTGGTACATTCCCCTAGCTTGATTGTTAAGTTCCTTTGCCGTTGAAGTTGCCTATTCTTTTAGGCATTAACACATACCCTCCGGGTCCTTGTCCTAATCAACTGTGTTCGGTGGCTGAATAGGGCAATGATTGACATCACTTAACCTTTCGATGCCCCATTATGCATATGCAGTTATTAGCTACTGAGTATGTACAATGGCCTCATTTTTTTAGCCTATTTACTCTAGCAATGATGAAACCCTTGGGACTTGCAGCTTCCCTAGTCTTTTCATCTTCTTTTGGCAGCAAAAAAAACTGATGTGCTATACTTCAAAATCTCTAACTGTTCCTCCCTATTTATTCTTCCAGCTTCCTACTCTATTCATCACCTTTTTACCATATCGTACTGCCCCTATATTTTCATTACCAGACCTATGTGATTTCCCTATATTTTTTTCATATTTTGTCACTACTCAACCTCCTCTGGCTTACCCATAGCTTCAAATAGTAGTGAGGTGACTAGAACTCCACCTACACTTCTCTAGGCATAGGACGATCATACTCTCGTGTGCTCTGACTTAGCTCAGGATACGTTCAAATTAGGTCTATCTCTTTCACCTCTCTTCGTGGATAATGAGTGCTATCCCTTTATTAACCCATGTGGCTTTGATCTTCCAATTCATCGCTTAGGTTGGGCTTTATCTGGCTGGCCAAAGACCTTCTGTTGCTGGCCAAACCGTCTTCCCATTTTGAATTAGTGGGCTTAGAGGCTTATCCCCAGTCTAGAGGATGTCTAGAAAAAATAAAACATTTTTCATGCAATTCAGCTCTCTAGCTTTGATCACCACTTGGGCAAGAACTTGCTAACGGGCGTGCTGCCTTTTGGTTGTTGGCCATAAATGCCTTTATCTTTCCTTTTGGGATACTTACTCCTATTTTGTTGAACATAGTGATCATTCTCGGCCTTCGAACCATGGGGCCTATCTTCCATCTTTGTGTGGTGCTGACAGTATTCCCTTTAATTTTTCTTTTAGCAAATCTATTACTTCATATAATAGATTTGTCACAAAAAACATCTAGAATAGTTAATTTTTAAGGATGAGCCTGGTGCTTTCCTACTTTGTACATGTCCTTTGTTCTYCCTCATATAGTGTGGTTGCTGATTGCTCCTATAATTTGTCTCTACCTTTTTGCCAATGAACCAATATCTTTGGCTGCCCTAGTAGACTCTCAGCTATACCAAGGCTTGCTTTGTCTGTCAAAAGCTCTTGCAAAGGGCTAGGATGTCAACAATATTTTTGCCCCTTTATGGATCTTGCAATTGTGGCTCTAAGAGTATTTTCCAAAGTTTGGGTTTAGCCATTTGTTGGCTAATTTTTCTCCTTTTTCTTAAGAAGTGTCCATAGTACTTCTGAATACAGCCTTTGTCGAGGAAATTCTGGCAATGTTGTATTCCAGCCGATTTCCTTTAGATGACCCTATGCTCCCCTATTATTAGCAATAAGGTCTTTCCTGGCTTTGGGAGACTCTGGATGGCTCAAACTATCCCCAAGTGAACGAATTCTGCACTGGTATGTTGACTTCGAAGTTGCTATTGAATGGGCTTTGTCCAATGGCTAGATATTCCAAGATCTCAGTTGAGCCTTATAACCCCAATCGTTGTGCTCATCAATTTGGTCTAATTTAGGATGTTCTAGCCGACCCTAATCTCCAAGCCTCCTATGACAGCTATCTAATCTTGGATGATGMTGCTATTAAAATCGTGCTTTCTTATTAGGGTGAGCATCTTAACAAACTCTTCTACTAGCATTTTCACCCTGGCCTACCAAAAAYTCCAGAATTTGTATCTTTTTCTCGGTTAACCTAGAAACTTGTTTACAAAAACTCGATCTTCATAATCTTAGCCTATTTGTTAAGCTCTCTTTACCTATTCCTATTGTCAACGTTGCTAGCCCATCAGCGAGGTCATCTCGAGCAAGAAAAAGTGGGAGAAACTTTCCTCCTCTACGAGTAATTTTTGTTAAAGAGATTGCCTCAAACMCTTTTTAGGATCACTTATACCTGTCAATRGATCTTTCCTAGGTATTGAAAATTCGATTGATGGTGGACGCTCTACCAGAGGAGCTTAAGAGGGCAGGCATTTCTGCAGGTATCCAGAAGTCTAAACAGCTGAGAGCAGTTGGCATAGCCGTAAGTGCTCAAACAAAGGCAAGTTTGGTAGTGTTCATAGGGATACTTTTATAGCTAATGCTAATCTTTGATGATGGCCTTGTTTTGCAGAAGATGCAAAAGAAAGCTYTGTCAGTTGTTCTATTAGCCTAACTATTTGCGGAGGAAGGATACCTCCAGGATYTGGAAGCCTAACTAATGAAGGAGCTCAAACATATGTTGTTCCTATTTTCCTGACTGAAGATATGATYTCCTTCTTTAGCTCTCTTAGATATTACTCGACCAGTTCTACTGATTTATCTACTCAAGCCCTCAGCTTTCTTGCCAATACCCTTAGGCAAACAATGCCAGTGAATGAGGCTGTATATGAAGATCTTAGAAGGACTTTAAGCAAAGTAGCTACATCTTCTGACCTCTCCCTACCGGTTGACCTAATTTTTGTAAGCTTGTGCTTATATAACACAATTCATGTACTGCATAGGAGTTAGCCACAAATTACAATCCAAAGCTATTGCTAAATTAGATGAATTGGTCATTTTATTGGCTAGACAAGATTGGGCAGACAATGCCMGTGAATGAGGCCATATATGAAGGCCTTAGAAGGACTTTAAGCATAGTAGCTACATTTTCTGACCCCTTCCTATAAGCTAACCTAAAGGCTGAATGTTTGTTGGCTTGTGCTTATATGACACAGAGATCATGTACTTCGTAGGAGTTAGCATAAATTACAATCCAAAAGTTGTTGCTAAATTAGATGAATTGGTCACCATATTGGCTAGACATGAAGAACTCAAGACCCGCTTTGATAGTGAGTCTAGCCATCGGGATAATCTAAGATAAAGCACTTCTTCTCTTGTTGAGAGAATTACTTTTCTTGAATGGAGGTACTCGTCTCTCGGCTGAGTTAGCCACTGAGAAGAGGAAATTTCTCCAAGATAGGAAGGAAACAAGCCAACATGATAATCTCTTGCTCATCTTATACGAGGAAGCTTAATAAGTTTAGAATGACTAAATGATCTAGAATGCCAGCGGATCATGCTAGAGAGTAAGAAAGAGGAAGGTGCCCTTGGGTTAGTTGAATGTAATGGACTTAGGATGATATCAGTGCAAGGGTGCTACGAATGCTGAATGCTCAAAAGACTACAAAAAGAGATCTCAATAAGCAAGCCGGGATAGTGCTCCTGCCTATCAACCTATTACGGAGCTGATTGAGGCCACTACTATGCAGCTGAAGCTCATTCCATCTGTTGCTAATAACAAATCATGTCTCTATTGAAAGACCCAAAGACCATGTAGCCGAGTGTTTGGATGGAAATCATGATTCTGCCTTTTTAAAATCTGATTTTGATGACGCAATGAGAATCATAAAAGAAGTTGATGGAGTTGGGAAATATAATGCTCCCATTGTRCAGAATCTAAATTTGGCAACCAAAGAGGTTCCTCCAACTGAAGTTCAAAATCAGAAGGTGTTYAACTTGCAGCCTCCTAAAGTGGTTGCTTGCTGAGACTGAATCAGCTGAAACATAGCCGAAGCTTTTGTGCATCCGCTTTTTGTGTTATTATCGACGAGCCATCTAAATTTTCTTCTTAGTTTTTCACTGCTATTTGCATTAGCTGGCCTGTAGCAGATAAGATTTTATCTCATTGCTTATCAATGTATAATCCCTTCCAAAAAGAGGGCTAGTACTTCTTTAGATATTTTCCATTAATAGCTCGATCTAACTCCTGACCATTCGGCTCCATTAGCCTATATGCATCCCCAGGGATAACTTTGCTAACTAAATATGGTCCCTCCTAGTTGGAGGACCATTTTTCAAAATTTCGAGTCACGAGGTGCAATCAGCAAGATAGTTTTTCGTACCATATTGCCTTCTTGAAAAGATCTAATCCGGACATACAGATTATACACCATGGCCATTTCTCTTTATGTGTTAGAATGTACTTAAAAGGTAACAACCTGTAACATCCTTATATCAGAAACTACCCTAATTCGGAAATATTATCGACTTAATTCTCATATATTTAAAATTTCAGCAGAAGCTTTTGACAATAAAGGAATAAATTTTTAAACTTTCAACAAGTTCATAAATAAATAAAAAATTTAATTAACAGAACGACTCTTGGGTATCAAAGCCTACTCCCAAATGATCTCCATGCACTATCTTGTTAATCATCACCTGAAACGTAAAATAAGAAAATATGGGGTGAGCTACTAAGCTCAGTAAGCAAATCCCATACATGAATGCATGAATAATGCCCTATATATCATAACTTATAAAATTTCACTTTCTCAATAAAAACTTTCTAAACATTTCCATTTCATAAATTTTCTCATAAAAACTTTCCTTTCAAAATGTAAGAACTTTTCAAACATTTCCATTGCTTAAAGTCGTGAGCTCACTTAGTGTAATTCCTAGCCATTAAACTTATAGTGGGCTATTATTCTTTGAAATCCAATCACATTTTCTACCGGTAGAACCATAAAGCGGTTAACATTACTTAATCTTTTCCTGAACATCACCTTATAAGAGGTGAATAACACATGAATTTCCCATACAAGAGTTAGGTCGGGTGCGCCAGTCCCCCACGCCCCATTTCCCACTCACATCTTTCATGGCTTTGGCTTTACACTCCTTTTTCAAAATCCTTAATGTTTGAAAATCATTCATCATAAAAATAACATCTTTAAAAATTTCATTCCTCAAAATATTTACTTTTCCAAATTTCATTCTTTAAAAACATTTCCTTTCTTGAATGTATGATTATGTCCATACAAGAGAATATGYAACTACTACAATCTATATGCTTATAGACCACATGAACCCTTARCTTAAAATTTCTAACATGTCAATGAGTAATAAAATTTCATAGTGGAAGTAATATCAGATTATAACACATAATAGTAATTATCAATTCATATTCAATTCACATAAGAAGATTCAATCATAATAACAATACACTCGTATCATAATCAATGAGATTATGGTGATTTTCAAAAATTCACTTCAATATCCATTAGAGTTCACATTTAATTCACATAGAGATTCAATCATGATAACAACACACTTACATCATCACTCATGAGAATGTCGGAATTTACTTACATAGAACTCAAATTCAATACACATTCAATTCACTTAAGAGCAATTTAATTATAACTACAATACATATATGTTAATGAGAATGTGATAATTTACTTACATAAAACTCAGATTCAATACAAATTCGATTCACCTAAGAACAATTTAACTATAACAACAACACATATACCTTAATGAGAATGTGAGAATTTACTTACATATAGTTCTCAGTAAATTTATTTACTTTTGCTAGCGGGGTGCCTTGATTGCCCACAACGTCAATATGCCACAGTATCCTTATATTATTATACAAAGAATATTCATCTGAGACTTGTTTAACCAAACATATTCAT
Source organism: Rhazya stricta (assembly GCA_001752375.1). Lineage (NCBI taxonomy): Eukaryota > Viridiplantae > Streptophyta > Magnoliopsida > Gentianales > Apocynaceae > Rhazya > Rhazya stricta. The sequence continues at coordinate 650,158 of MEJB01000105.1, forward strand.
TTAATACAGGTGTTTAACGTTAATAACTTCGTCGTTTTTCCTATGGTGACCTTAACCAATAATTTCTCAAGATTAATTTCAATGTCAATAAAAATTCAACTACTAATAGTACAATTTAATTTCATGACTCCTAATTTGTTCTTAAAATAACAACAACAATTGTAATCACAATGTACATTATTTTATTGTACAACCCTAAATTTCACTTTAAATTATATTCCAACATATTTCTAGAATTATATCATCCTTCTACTTAATTATACTAACTTAAATTTCAATTAAACATATTCCATATTTTATTTCTTAATTATTATTACATAACACAAAACCTAGGCCATTGGTTAATTTAAATAAAGAAACTAAGGATTCACCTTGAATCCCGAACTTTAGGTGTGGTATCGAGTCTAAGATATAATGGCATCAATCATGCTCGAAAAAGAAATACACTCTAGGTGTGCAAATGGTGGTCCTAGTTGCGCACGTGCTGCGCGCTCGCTATTGGCTCGAGCAAACGGCGCACGGTGCCTGGTCGCCTGGGCGCCTGGTCACCTCGTCCCTTGGGCACCTAGTCCTCAGGTCACTTGGGCACCTAGGCGCCTGGTCGTTGGGCGTCTGGGGGTCTGGTCGCTAAGCGTCTGGGTGCGTGGTCGCCTGGTCGCTTGATGAGAAAGGAGGAGATGGAGTGGCATTCGGCATCAGTGAGGGTAGAGGGAGGAGGCCGCGATGGTGAGGGGGTTAGGTTTTATGTTTAAGGAAGAAGATGAACAGTCATCTTCTTCATGTCGTGTGTATATATATATATATATATATATTTTGAAAGCTAACTTAACCCTAATTAAAATTTTCTTCGTGAGCCATTTTTATTACTTAAACCAACAAAGCCCAACTAAATTAAAATCTAGTAGTTTCCTTCTAGCCCAAAATCGAACTCCAAATCCGATTTTAGATTTGAATAAGAAGAGGACGGGCTCTAACGGGTCAAGTCTAAATTAATTAACTAATACTTCTAATTAAAGTAAAGCAATAAAATTTCACCTTTAAATAAACATACTCATATATTAATGCATAACAAATTATAAATCAAGGAAATAATTATTTATTTCTGATTGATACATCAAATGTTACGGCCTCCAAGTCTTTTCACCGTAAATTAATCAATTTACTAACAATCATGAATACAATCTAATTAGTGGATTAGAACATATATTGTGTATATATATATAATTAGAAACTCAATCTTAGGTATTACACAAGCTATCTTCATGTAGCTGATCCAGTTCCATAACTAACGTTTGTTGATAATCGACTATCGATAGGTTATGTTGAAAAGCCACCCTAGCTGATCTTATGCTAATTTCTACTGGTAGGACCGTGTCCTGCCCGTATGTTAGTCGATAGAGAGGGCACCCGGTGGCTGATCTTGGGGAGTTTTTGTTAGGCCAAAGCACTTCTTGCAAAATCTTATGCCAGCTCTTTGGTTTGTCCTCTATAGCTTTGTCGCCATGTTAATCAAGACTTTGTGGTTGCCTCAGCTTGCTCATTGGCATGAGCATAATAAGGAGAATAATGTATGAGCATAATATTGAACTGTCAAATGAAAGCGACAATCTTATCTCTAGTTGTAACACCCCCAGATTAGGACCTTATCCTAACCCGAGAATGTCACAATTTACTCACTGACATGAATTTGCGGAAGCTCAAAAGAATTAAAACCAAATAAGATATACTTAATAATAGACAAAAACCATTCTAATCAACAACCATCTTAATCCATAGCATTTATTCAAAATAACTTCAGGGTATCTTGGTTTGCCCACAAGCGACCTCCTCACACCATTTGGCTAAACATCACCTGAAATGCAAATGAGAAAAATGGAATGAGCTATAAAGCCCAGTAAGTAAACCTCATGCATGAATGCATAAACATGTTCTACATGTCATGAAATTACAAAACCTCATTTTCTTAATGAAAACTTTCAAATCATTTTCTTGTATAACCCTTCCATAAAATCTTTCCTTTCAAAATGCCAGAACTTTGTAAAAACCCTTCATTCCATTACTTTTGTGAGCTCACTGAGTGTAACTCCTAGCCATTAGGCTGTAGTGGGCCATTTGTTCTTTGGAACCCGATTACGTTCCTACCGGTAGTAACTCTAACTCACTTTTAAGCTCTTAATCAACTTTTGTGTGTGTGCAATTGTTATGATCTGTTCTYGAATCTTTATAATTAGATAATTTTAGATTATTTTACTTTATTTTCGTGACAACAATAAAAAACTATTTGATTTTGTTAGAAATTTAAACCATCACTTTTGAATTGATAATCCTTGTTGGACGATACTTTTATTCACTCTATATTACTTATATACAATGTATACTTACGTGAGTGAAACTTTATTGYATATACAATTCTGTCTATTAGGKACACAATTCATTCTCGGAGTAACAAGATATATCGTGATCTGAGTCAAAACTTCTAGTGGAGTAATATGTARAGAGAGATTGCACAGTATGTGTCAAMGTGGTYGACATGCTAAAAGGTGAAAACGAAACACCAGCAACCAAGAGGATTACTCCGATCTCTCCCTATATCGAAATGGAAGTGGGAATGTTTGACCATGGACTTCGTGACTAGTTTTACCTAATACTCAAGGAAATAAGAATGCCATTTGGGTAATAGTAAATCCTGACGAAATTGATTGATTTCATTCTGATTAAAGTCAAGTACTCTCTGGAGAAGCTAATGGAAATATATATGCAACAAATCGTAAGGCTTCACAAGATACCTGTTAATATTGTGTCAGGTCGAGACTTAGGATTCACTTCAYGATTTTGGCCAAAGTTCAAAAAGGGAATGGGTACTACCATAAGCTTCAATACTACTGCACATCCCTAACAGACAGTCAGAGTACTTGTAACACTCCCAGAGTAGAAATTGTCCTAAGCCGAGAGTATTACTGACCCTTCTCATAAACATATCAAATACTGTAGGAAATAAAAAAGATCTGAACACTTGACTAAAAAGTTTTATAAAATTTCAGCAGAGTTTCCTTTGCAATTTCAAGACTATCCCCTGTACACATTCAAAAGGTTCTCAAACATTTCCCAATACCCGTAGACAACATGCATTCCAACCCAATAAACATCCAATATAATCAATAATGAAGTATTGCAATAATCTTTTGTTAACCTAACATTTACCAAAATTGAAATTTGCGTAACTTGGAAGAATTTAAAGCACGAATAGTTAAACCAATAAAAAAATATCTTAAACAGTACATAATACCTCTCTAGTTAAACTTTTATCTTATTCACTAAAATTTATTTAAATAACACTTCGGGGTATCAAGGCTTGCCCACAAGYGACCTCTACACACCATCTTGCTACATATCACCTGAAATGCAGAATGAAGGAAATGGAATGAGCTATAAAGCTCAATAAGTAATCCCATACATCAATGTATGTAAAATGCACTATATTTTATGAATCCATAGTTCACTTTCTCAATAAAACTTTTTAAATACTTTCATAAAACTTCCATTTCAAAATGTAAGAACTTTGAAAAACCTTTCCATTTCATTAGAGTCGTAAGCTCACTTAGTATAATGCCTAGCCATTATTTTTTGGAACCCGATAAGATTTCCTACCGATAGAGCCGTAATACGGTTAACATCACTTATCTTTTCCTTTCATCTTTTCACCTCCCAAGAGGTGAATGTTACTTATCTCCCTACCTTACAAGATGGTTGGGTCGGGTGTGTCGGTCCCCCATGCCCTATTTCCCACTCACATCTTCCATGGCTAGGTTTACATTCTTTCCAAAATCTTATCATTTTCTTGATAATAATTCGTTTATAAAATTTCATTTCCTTTTGAATTTTATTTCCTAAACCATTCGCGTTCTCATTGTACAAATGGTTCAGACCAGGAATGATGTAGAATACTATAACTACATGCCCATGACATGAACTACATAAAATCGTATTTTTCAACATAATAGCAGTACGAAATATATATTASAAGAAATAATTCAACACAATCATAACACATTCCATAACATACCCCGAATTACTCATAGGTACGAAAAAAATTCAAGGATGAAATTTCCATTAGTAGGGAAGGATGTAAACTCCAAGCGTTTTGATTTTTGGAGAATTATTTAGGGTTCTATAGTATTGACCATACATTATTTTATTAGTTTCGTACATATATATTATCCATTTCATTTTAGACCCAACCCGTAGAAATTTTTTAAAGCGTTCAAAAAATTCGAGCATGGCTTGGGAAGTGTGTCCTCATATATATCATTATATTCATATAGTGTAATTATTAGAATCCCTTTATTTTAATTAGCCAATGCATGCAAGGCTAGGACATTTTTCATGCATGCATAGGGTGCCCATAACTTGACTAATGACTCTACCCTTGCCCATGTGACCTTTGACCAATCCACTTACCTATTTTAAATTGATTTCTCTTTTTTTCCCTCTTCTTTTTCCTCTTCTTGGCCGAAATCCTTGAGGCATTATAAATAGGAGTTAATTGAACTTGAAGAAACTTAATAAGACTTATGTAATAAGCCTTATTAAGTTTCTTCAATAAGAGTAAAAAATGGCTTCTCTTTGAAGTTTAATAAAGCAAAATTTTGAGGAGAAATCAAAGAAGCTTTTCAGCGAAGAGGAAGGGAAATGGAGAAATGAAGAAATGTAGAAATAAGAAAAGAAAACAGCTTATGTAATAAGCTTTATAAATCTTCCTATATAATAATTTCTTTAAGAAGCTTAATTAAATAAGAATTTTGAAGGAAAATTCAGCAAAGATTTAGGCCAAAAAAAAAGAGAGAAAAGAAAGTGAGAATCTAATTTGAAATGTGTAGTGGGTTGGTCAAAGGTCACCCTATTCATGCATGGTATGTAATACCCGAGATTTCTTTTTATTGATTTTTGTTTGATCGTGCAAATTTGTGAGCCAACTAGGGTTGAATAAATTTCTATGTGGTTGTTATTTCAATAAGTACAGAATTTTCAAATTTCTCGRATTAAGGTCCTTAGTTAGTTAGAGGCTCAACTAGTGGGCCTATTCGTTTCTCAGTCGRAAGCCAAACTTTTAACAAAAGAAAGGTCCTTTGAATTTAATTTAATGGATTGGATTAATTACGGATGGGAAGGTCCGAAAGAATTGGGTTAGGGCCCAAGTTAAAAAAAATAAGGGGAAAAAACCCTAAAAGCCTTCTTCTTCCTTCCCGATACTACTGCCACCACTGCCCACTCYCGGAAAACCCTACTGCCGAGGCTGATCACCTGGTTCGTGTCGTTGCAGGTTGCCGCACGGCAAGAGACCGCTCGATTCTGTTGAGCCAAGCAGACCACTCCAAGTCTCTTCCTCAGTTTTCTCTCTCTCGCTCTCAGTTCAGATTGGCGGTCTGTGGTCCRCTCCATTGCCGACCAAGCCATCCGCCAAAGGCGCACAATTCGTGCCTATCAGATCCATACCCGTTCGAGATGAAGCGGTCCGCCACCAGATCTGATCAATATGCCATCTTCTGTTTCTTCTTCTCTCCTCTTTCTCCTACCCGACGCAGCTTCGCCGTTGAAAATCCAGAAGCTACTRTGCACCCTCGTGTAATAGTTCRGACATCGAACTCGCATATCCCCTCTGCACGCATAGCCGGCTGATTGCTTCATGCTGGTTGTCGATTTTTGCAACCCGCGCAAAGGGGTGTTGTCCAACTCCGAAAACTCGCTTTCCTTATTGCTGACACCTCAGTCACCGCCTTACTGCTCATTATTGTGCGACTCTACGTAACTAGACGAGCACTAGTGTTGGAGATTGCTGCTCGATGGGGTGTTTCCAACTCATGGCTTTGACTAGAATAGGGAGCGCTCGTCTGTTTGGCCTAGACCTATTGTTCCGATTTCTTTCCCTCTCGTCTGCTCGCTGTTGACTTGCTCGTTGAGAGCCGTCGGTGTTGCTCTGTAACTGGATCGAGTGTCTTTTGGGGTGGAGTTGCTACGGTTGGTAGCTGACCTCCGTGGGAAGCTACTCATCGACTGGATCTTCCCAGATCTACAACTCCGGTCAACCATTCGCTTGAGGCCTTGTCAGAGTTAGGTCTGGTGCAGGCTATTGCTGGGTTTTTGGCTAGTTGTTCGCCAATTCTGCAAGTGCCCAGCAACAAGCGCCTAGATGCCCAGGGCTGTTACGCACGTCGCTTGAGTGCATGCCCCAGAATCCAATGCTACTTTTGCGACACTTAGATTTTGTGGAGTTAAACAGTGAAAACATTAATATTTGATATTGAAATTTATGACCTATGAAATTATATCCTAAAGTAAAATTGTGGGAGAACATAGATTAAGTTTAATACCCGAGCTAAGGAGTTTGAATTGTACCCTTAAAAACATAATAATTGCTAATGTGGGAACTAAGAATGGATTAGTAATTGGCAAATGACATTGATGGAATAAACACTAAATATCTAAGTTGGGACAATCGTACTAAATGGACTTTCTTTCTGTAATCAAAATTAAGTCGTTTCGAGTACTTTAACGTTGAGAACAATCGAGGAATTTCACTTCGCAATTCAAATAAGAAACCTTAAACGTAAAGGACTTCGAGTAAGTAAATTCTCTCATTTCATTAATGCTTATGAATGAATGTATCTGAATTCCTTTAGGTGGATTAACGTGTTATATATGAGATTCTATGCAAGTAAACCCCCATACCCACCTATCTATTTCGTTGTGTGTTATGTGGTGATGGTATGGGATTATGTTATGAAACGTGTTGTTTGTGTAGAATGTTTTTACACGTCTCATATCTTGTACCATTATTATGTCGAATGGCATGTTAATTACAGTTGTATGCATGACATGTAGTTACTATTCTACATCTCATACATTTAGGAAGTGAATGGTTTAAGAAATGAAATTTTGAAAGGGAATGTATTTTATAAATTGTAACATGTTTAGGAAAATGTTAAAGTTTTTGGAAAGGAGTGTAAACCTAGCCATGAAAGATGTGAGTGGGAAATGGGGCGTGAGGGACCGGCGCACCCGAGCCGATCCTCTAGGAGGGTAGGTAATGATTCACCTCTAGGAGGTGAAAAGATGAAAGGAAAAGTAAAGGATTGTTAACCGCTTTGCGGTACTACCGGTAGGAATGTAATCGGGTTCCAAATAACTATGGCCCACTGCAGAGCTTAATTGCTAGGCGTTACACACAGTGAGCTCATGAAAATAATGAAATGGAATGTTTTTACAAGTTATAAATTTTGAAAGGAAAGATTTTATGGAAAGGTTATACAAGAAAATGATTCGAAAGTTTTCATTGAGAAAGTGAGATTTTATAATTAATGACATGTAGGGTATGTTCATGCTCATGCATGAGATTTACTTACTGGGCTTTATAGCTCATCCATTTCTCTCGTTTGCATTTCAGATGATGTGTAGCCAGATGGTGCGAGGAGGTTGCTTGTGGGCAAACCAAGATACCCTGAAGTATATTCTAAATAAATTTTATTAAATAAGATAGATAGGTAATTGTCTAGAATGATTTTTACGTATCATTAGGATATTTCTTATTTAGTTTAGTTAATTGTGTTTTTAAATTCTTTTAGGTTCTGCAAATTTCAGTTTGAATAATTGTTGGGTTGGTAAGGGATTTGTTGTAGCACATTACTCTTTACGTTGGATTTTATTTGGGTTGGAGTGTATGTTGTGAATGGGTGTTTGAAAATGTTGAGAACTTTTTGAATGTATGCAAGGGGTAGTTATCGAAATTATAGAGGAAACTCTGTTGAATTTTTATAAAATCTTTGACAAGGGTTAAGACTTTTTTTTATTTCCTATAGTATTTGATTGTTCTATGAGTAAGCTAATGTAATATTCTCAGTTTAGGACAGTTCTTAATCTGGGGGTGTTACATGGTAAATGTCCTAGCTTTTGCATGTATTACCTAATTCCAATAACGGGCATTCTAGTAAGTACTCTAAGACTATGAATATAGTAATATAAATGACGGGCACGCTTCTTAAGACACGCTCAGATTTTTCGAGTGCAATAAAAATTTTCTACCACTCGAATCCAACAATAAAACGAATAATACATGTGTATGAAACTGATAAAATAATCCTAGATTATTTATCAAAAATTTCTAATTTTCAACATGCACTTAATACTACGAAACCCTAAATAACTAACCGCAAGTTGGAAATGCCTAGGGTTTTACATCCTCTCCAGTAATGGAAGTTTCATCCTTGCAATTTTTTTGTACATGTGAGTAATTCGGGCTATTTTTGTCATATGTAATCCTTTGTTTCTCCAGTTGCCTCCTTGATTCCATGATGTTCCCATTAAACCTTGACAAGTTGAATTTCCTTATTTTGTAGCTTCTTAACACTGGTCTCCAATATCCGCACTCGTCTTTCCTTGTATGACAAATCAGGACGCGATTYGAGTTCCTCCCTTATTACGATGTGATCCTGTGAGAGGGTTGTATTTCTTAAGTCAAGAAATGTTGAATACATCATGAATCCTACCTAACTCGATTGGTAGTATAWTTCTATACGCAACTGTCTAATCCTCTCTAGAATCTCAAATGRTCTGATGTACCTTGGACTTAGTTTACCACCCCTCAAGTGCTTGAAAATTCCTCAATGGGTAGTCAGTTTTAGAAAAACTTTGTCACCCACCTTAAATTCCAAATCTAGAACTCGGTTATCTACATGACTTTTCTCCGACTCAAGTAGCTAATAACTGGTCTTGGATTATTTTCACTTTTCAATATGTTTCCTCCATATCTGGTAATTGGTTATTTTTCCAGATTCACCTTTCTCCAATTTCTTCCCAAGTAATCAGTGATCAGAATCTTCTTCTGTAGAGTGCTTCATATGCTGCCGATTGACAATTGATAACTATTATTGTAGGCAAATTATGCAAGTGCCAAGTTATCTATCCACTTGTATCCGAAATCCATGACACCTGCTTTCAGCATGTCTTCCAGGATTTGTATGGTTTTCTCTAACTGACAGTCTGTTTGGGGATGTATAGTAGACTGAAGCTTAGAATAGTACTCATTACCTTTTGGAACTTCGGCCAAAACTATGAAATGAATCTTAGGTCTTGGTCCAAAATAAGGTTGACAAGTAGGCAATGAAGCCTTACGATTTCTTGCACATATACCTCTGCTAGCTTCTCCTGAGAGTACTTAACATTAATTGGAATGAAATGGGCCGATTCCATGAGCGATCTACTACTACCCAAATGGTATTCTTATTTCCTCGAGTATTGGGTAAACTCGTCATGAAGTCCATGGTTGCATATTCCCACTTCCATCCCAGAGCAGGAAGTGGTTGGATTAATCCTCCTGGTCGTTGATGTTTTTGTGTAAAACCTGAGATTTATTTTCGTTTTCACAAACTTTATATAATTATATAATTTTTATTCTAATCCACTAATTAGATTATATTCATGATTATTAGTGATTTAATTGTTTTGCAGCAGAAGGACTCGGAGGCCGTAAAGTTCGATGTGCCAATTAAAAATAAATTACTATTTCTCTGATTTATTATTTGTTATGCAGTTAATGCGTGAGTATATTTATTTAAATATGAAATTTTATCATTTGAATTTAATTAGAAGTCTTAGTTAATTAATTTAGGCTTGACTCGTTAGAGTCCGTTTTCTTCTTATTCAAACTTAAAACTGGAATTAGAGTTTTGTTTTGGGTGAGAAAAAAATTAATAGATCTTAATTTAGTTGGTTTTAGTTGGTTAAGGAACAAAAATGGCCCATGAAGGAATTTTGGTTAGGGTTAAGTTTAGTAATATATATATATATATATATATGTGTATGTATGTAAATTGATTTGATTAGAAGATGATTTTTCATCTTCTTCCCTTAAAAAAAAAAAAAAAAACAACCGCTCCACCAGCACCTCCTTCTGCCTCACCGACACCACCCTCGATGCCGATCTCCTCTCTCTCTCTCTCTCTCTCTCTCTCTCTCTCTCTCTTCTCTCTCTCTCTCCCCCTCTTCACAATTGGAACTAGACCATCAGGCAACCAGGCAACGTGCGCCTTTCCTTGAACCAGTTATTTGTGCCCAGCACGTGTGCGACCAGGGCTACTGTTCACCGTTYGTTGGCATGCCCAGAGTGCACCTTCCTTTTTCGGAGTRCAATTGACACCATTACGCCTTAGACTCGATACTACACCTAAGGTTCGAGATTCAAGGTGAATCCTTAGTTTCTTCGTTTAAATTAACTGAATGGTCTAGGTTTGTATTATGTAATAATCATTAAGGAAAAAAATGGAATATGTTTAATGTGAAATTTAAGTTAGTATGATAAAGAAAAAGGAGAATATGTTTCTGGAAATATATTGGAATACAATTTAATATGGACTTTAGGGTTTGTACGATAAAGTAATGTATATTATGATTGCATTATTATTATTACTGTTGTTTTAARAATGATTAGGAGTCATGAAATTATACTCTTAGTAGTTCGATTATTATCGACATGGAATTTAAACTCGTAAATTAGTGGCTAACGTCACCTATAGGATAAATGATAAATGTATCAATGGTGAATACTTTATGTTAAATGAAGGTATTTGGTTAAACAAATTTCAGATAAATATTCTTTGTGTAATAATATTAGGACACTTTTGGCACATTCACATTACGGGTAGCCAAGGCACTCCACTGGCGATTTAAAGTAAATAAATTTAATAAGGATGTAACACCCCCAGATTAGGAACCTTATCCTAACCCAGGAATGTTGCTTCATTCCACTCGCAAATAATCATCTATCATTTAAAACTCAACATTTATTCAAAAATGAAGACAGCGGAAGCTTTCAAGAATTTAAACCATTCAAAAATAATATAATTATCTTATTACATAAAATAAGTTGGAAACCAGTTCCCGGATATCATAGCTCGCCCACAGGCGACCTCATCGCCCCATTTGGTTACATATCATCCGCAATGAAACGTAGGGAAAAGGAATGAGCTAAAAAGCCCAGTAAGTAACCTCATGCATGAATGCATGAATATGTCCTACATGTCATGAAATTATAAAATTTCACCTTTAAATAAAAACTAACTTTCCAAACATTCCCTTTTCAAAATTCCTTTACAAAACATTCCCTTCAAAATTCACTTACAGTAAAAACTTTCCATTTCCATTCGTCCGTGAGCTTACTAAAGTTTAACGCCTAGCCATTAGATTACATTCTCTTCCTTTACTTTTCCTTTTTCTCTTCACCTCCCAGATGTGAATCATTACCTCCCTCCCAAAGGGTCGGTTTGGGGGCATCGGTCCCCCATGCCCCATTTTCCACTCACATCTTTCATGGCTAGGTTTACACTCCTTTCCGAAAACTTTAGCATTTTCAAAACTATACATTTTCCTTTAAAATCCCATTTCTTAAACCATTCACCTTCTAAGTGTGTGAATGGCTCATGCCAAATGTGATGTAAAATTCTAACTACATGCCCATGACATGAAATGCTTACATTCGTATATAACATAACATTCAACAAATAGTACAAGACATGAATCATAATAGCATATCATTTGACATAAAAGTGCTACAGGATACGAACACGTTAACATTCCTCATAATTATACACACATCATCACACAATCCCATACATAACATATTCGAGCAACCAAAACAGTTCCATTACATTCATTTAAAACATTAATGAAATGTGAGGATTACTTACTTGGAGTCCTTTACGTTAACGAGTTCTTACTTAAGTTGTGAAGTGAACTCCTTCAACCGATCTTAACGTAAGCCCTTGAAATGACCTAGTTGATTACAAAAAGAGGGTCTACTTAGTCCAATCGTCCCAACTTAGGTATTATGTGTTTAATCCAAAAATGTCCTTTATAAATTTACAAATCCATATTTAGTTCTCATATTATCGTACATTACGTTTTAAGGGTACAATTCAACTTCTTAGCTCGGGTATAAACCAAAKCTATATTTTCCCTTCAATTCACTTCAGGCATAATTATGTACAAATTATACAATCTCAATATTAAGTGTTAACGTGTTCACCTTAAAATTCAAGATATTCAAATGTCTCGGGAATGTCAGTAGGTCCTCGTGCGCAATACAGTGTCTGGGCGTCGGTGCGCCTGGGCATCGGGTGCCTGGGTGTCGATAGGCCTGGGCATCGGGCGCTGGGCACCTGGGCCCCTGTGCTTGCTGGGCATTGGGCGCCTGGTGTTGCTAGGCACTGAGCACTGGTACTGCTGAGTACCGGGCCGTTCTTGGCCAAACAAGCAGCGGCAATGTTTCCGGTCGACTTCTGGTGAACTCCGGCGGCAAGGGGAAACCGTTGAGCAGCGATCAGCCATGTGCGCTTGCGGAGGAGATGTGTGCAGCAGCTACCTGAATGCATGTTTGATTCGAGCAGAAGACTCCCTTTCTGGCCGGCATCAACTCTACAAATCTGGTCTCTTCCTGACCGAGCGACGGCGAACCGAGCTGCTGTTGGTTCGGAAGCTCTCTTCTGGTCGGCGTCGGCTGAGATCTAATGGCAAGATGGAAGAAACTAGTGGAATGGGCRTGTCAGGTCCAAGAATTTGCGTGTTGGAAAGCATGGTCGAGCAGGTTACTTGGCGGACATGGATCGCGCCCCTCTGGCATGCGGCTACTTGCCACGGCGTACCTAGCAATGACAACGAGCAGTAGACAAGGACAGCTCCAGTCGCACAGATCCAGGCAACCCATAGCGTCACGAACAAGTGGTCAGCGATCTCGGCGAGTGGAGGATGGGCGACCTCAGGCACTGTGAGGAACTGAGCAGTGGGTTGCTCGGCCAGGCTTTATCATGGGGCTTGGATCTGGACAATCTCAAGCACAGCGATGGAGATGGCAATCGAGCAATGGCAGATTTGTAAGGAACGGTCGCTTGAAGAGGAAGAACCACGATCAACGAGCAACGGCAGTCCTAGACGGTGGCGGCGAGAAGAGAAGAAGAAGAGGCGGTGGTTAGGGTTTGGGCGGTGGCAGCGGGAGGAAGAAGATGAGAGTTTCTTTTAGGGTTTTTCTTTTTCTTTTCTTTTCTTTTTCTTTCTTTTTATTTTCTTATATATTTTGGGTCGTAACCCGAACCCTTCGGGCCTTCCTATCCAAATTTAACCCAAAATTCGTAAATTTAAATATAATGGGCTTCCTTTCCATAAAAAATTCAATTTTCGACTAACAAATAAATAGGCCCACGATTCGAGCCTTTAACTAACGATAATTCTTATTCGACATGGACAATATTTTAGCACCTATTAAAYGTACGATTTGAAAATATTAATCACATATAAAATGTCCAGTCCTAGTTAGCACACAATTTCACGAGATCAAACAAAAATTCATAAAAGTAAAGTTCGAGGTGTTACGAAGGACTTCAAGTAAGTGAGTTCCGACATTCTCATTTAGCTATGATGCAAATATATTGTTGTGATGATTGAATTCTCTAATGTGAATTGAATGTGAATTGATAATTGAATTCTCTTATCTGATATGATCGATGGTCTTATTTCAATTGTATGAATTTACTATTGGTTGACATGTTGGAAATTTTAAAGCTAAGAGTTTATGTGATTCATGCTCATGTGCATATAGTTTATAATATCTTGCTCCATTTTCTAGCATAGACATAATCATGCATTTAAGAAAGCAGATGTTTTAAAGAATAAGTTTGGAAAAGAAAATGTTTTGTTGAATGAAGTTTTGGAAAAATGTGATTTTTATGTGAAATGATTCCCAAAGGTTAAGAATTTGAAAAAGGGTCTATAGCCTAGACCATGAAAGATGCRAGTGGGAAATGGGGCGTGGGGGACCGGCGCACACAACCTAATCCTCTTATAGAGTGAAAAGTATGAAATGTTCACCTCTTGCAAGGTGAAAGTGAAAGGAAAAGATTAAGTAATGTTAATCGCTTTGCAGTACTACCGGTAGAATGTAATCRGGTTTTCCAAATTATAATTGCCCACTATAGAGCTTAATGGCCAGGCGTTACACCAAGAGAGCTCACGATTTGAAAAGGAAGTTTTTGGAAAGTTTTGACAAAGCGAATTTTTGAACATCATGACATATAGTGCATGATACACACATTCATGCATGGGATTTACTTACTGAGTTTAGTAGCTCACTCATATTCCCTTATTTTACGTTTCAGGTGATGACTAACCAGATGGTGTGAGGAGATCATTTGGGAGCAGACTTTGATTACCCAAGAGACATTTGTGTTAATTAAGTTTCTATTGATTTATGAACTTGTTAAATGTTTAAATTTTAATCGTTTTATTTTGAAAGCTTCCGCTGGATTTTAAATCTGAGTATTTTATTGGTAAATTATATTATTAGGGTTTGAAGTGATTTCATTATATGTGGAGTATTAGAAGTGTTTGGTGTGAGATTTTCTTATTATATACAGGGAGGATATGTTGATATTAAAGAGAAAACTCTGTCAAAATTCGTTTATAAACCTTTTGCATTAAAATATCCAAAAATTTTATTTTTCCAATTTTCGTAATATATGTGAAGGTAATGGGTGACATTCCTGAGTTCGGATAGTTTCTATTCTGGGGGTGTTACATTCTGCTTTCACCTTATGGCATGTCAGGCAGTAGAGACATATCGATTTCTATTTTTAAATTACTCCACCAAAAGTTTTCCTTGAGATCGTGATAAATCTTGCTATTCCTAGGATGGGTTGTGTACCTATTTTGATGGGCTTCAGCAAGAATAATTTTCTTTAGTTCGGCATGGTTCGATAAAAATATCTGATTCTGGAAGTGTAGTACTCCTTGATCTGTTATGAAATTAGGTAGACTTCAAGTCCATATTTTCTCCTTCGACTTTTGTGTTCCTTCGTCATGATCCTATATTTCTTTAATTTGTTGTCTCAAATTGAAGGTTAGGCTGATATTCACCAAAAGAATTGCCTCATTCTTTACTTAACCTCAGCCATTAGGTTCCAGCTCTATCACCTCTTGCAGTTGTATCATCGACAGTTTTCCCTTCCTACTCAAGGCATCTGCGACCACATTTACTTTTCCGGGGTGATAGTTGATTGGACACCGTTATTCTTCAAGAAATTCTATCTACCTCCTTCACCTCATGTTTAAATATTTTTGTGAGGATAGGTACTTGAGGCTCTTATGATCCATGAGTATTTCTTACTTTGCTCCATATAGATAATGCCTCCACTTTTYAAGAGTGAATAAGACTTCCGCCAATTCCAAGTCATGAGTGGGGTAGTTTACCTAATGTTGTTTGAGTTTACGTGAGGCATAAGCCACTACTTGTCCTTCTTGCATAAGAATGGCTCCAAGTCCTTCACTCGATGCATCCATATATGATGCATATTTCTTTCCCTTCTAGGGGAGAACTAACACGAGTGCAGACATCAACCTTCTCTTTAGCTCTTGGTAGCTGCATTCGCACTTCTCGTCCCACTTAAATTAGGTATTCTTCCGGGTCAGCTTAGTCAGCCGGCTAGGGATTYGGGAGAAATCCTAGATAAATTGCCTATAATATTCAGGTAAACTAAGAAAGCTTTAGATTTCAATGGAAGTCTCTAGTCCTTTTTAGTTTGTCACAGCCTCTACTTTTGATGGATCCACTGCTAAACGGTCTCGTAAGACTATGTGCCCTAAGAATGAGAACTCATGAAGCAAAAACTGACATTTGCTAAATTTGACATACAACCAATGCTCCCTTAATTTCCTTAACACTAGGTCCAAATGTCTCTCATGATCTTCTTGAAATAGATCAAGATTTCATCTATAAAGATAATAAAAAATTCATCTAGGTAAGGTTGGAAGATCTCCATAAAGTTTGTGGGAGCGTTCTCAGCCCGAATGGCATCAGCTCAAACTTAAAATGCCATACCTAGGGTTAAACGTTATTTTCGAAATATCTTCTTTGCGGATTTTGACATGATAATATCATTGTCTCAAGTCCAATTTTGAGAAATATCCAGCGCCATGTAGTTGATCAAATAACTCGTCAATGAGGGGCAACGAGTACTTATTCTTAATGTTTAGATTGCTCAGGCCTCGATAATCTATGGACAGCCATAGTGTTATCCTTCTTCTTGACAAAAAATATTGGAGCTGTAACACCCGAGATTTCTTTTTATGGATTTTTGTTTAATTGTGCAAATCTGTGAGCCAACTAGGATTCGATAAAATTCTATGTGGTTAATGTTTTAATTGTACGTTAATAAGTGCGAAATTATCGTATTTTTCAGATTAGRGCCCTTGGTTGGTTAAAGGCTCGACTCATGGGCCTATTTATTTGTTAGTTGAAACTTGGGCTTTTTATCGAAGGGAAGCCTGTTATATTTAATTTACGGATTTTGGGTTAGATTTGGATGGGAAGGCCCGAAGGGTTTGGGTTACGRCCCAAAATATAAATTAAAAAAAGAAAAGAAAAGAAAAGAAAGTATATAAAAATTAAAAAGAAAGAAAAAACAAAAAAGAAAAAAAAGGAGAAACCCTTGACCATCTATATCTTCCGCCACCCTCACTCCAGAAAAACCCTAGCCGCTGCCCACTCCCAAACCCTACCTGCCTCTTCTTCTTCTCTTCTCGCAGCCGCCACCAGTTCTCCTCTGTTGACGCTGCACAGAACGTCGCTATCACTATTGTATGCCATGTCCCACACACCGGTGCTGTTGTTTGCACCAAATCTGCTCGCGGCGTACCCTCATGACCAAATTGGGTAGCTGCTCAGGAGAGACGTCAGACGCTGTTGTTCGATGGGGTTGTTCGCAGCAGCTCACCAATTTTGCTGCTTGAGAGTCACCGTTCTGTTCAACCAAGATTTACGCAACCCGTGCTACTCGTCAGTCCGAGCGCTATTACATCTGCATGCGTAGCCGATTGAAGCCTCAGATTTGGAGTTGCCGGTGCATCGATTGCTCACCTGCGGCTCATCGATAGTCCTTGTCGTCCTCCGCTTGGACCATTTACCTATTCAGGTTGGTTTGCCGCTGTTTCTGGTCACGTCGAGGCTAGTTGTTGCACGCCAAAGGCACGCGATTTTCACGTCTA
>MEJB01000105.1:668963-683475 GCA_001752375.1 Rhazya stricta
ACTTAAGTAAGAACCTGTTTACTTATAAGACTCCATGTAAGTAATCCTCTCATCTCATTAACGTATGTGTGTGATTGTTATTTAATCTGAGATTTATGTAAGTAATCCTCTCATCTCATTAACGTATGTGTGTGATTGTTATTTAATCTGAGATTTATGTAAGTAACTCTCACATCTTATTAAGGTTATGAATGAATGTAATTGAACTGTTTTGATTGCACGAGTATGTTGTGTATGGGATTGTTGATGATGTGTGTATAATGGTATGGAATGTTAATGTGTTTATAACTTGTAGCACTTTTATGTCAAGTGATATGCTATTATATTTCATATCTTATTCTATTTGTTGAATGTTATATTATATAAGGTTGTATGCATTTCATGTCATGAGCATGTAGTTAGAATTCTACATTCATTTGGCATGAGCCATTCACATTCTTAGAAAGTGAATGGTTTAGGAAATGAAATTTTAAAGGAAAATGTAAAGTTTTGAAATGCTAAAGTTTTCGAAAGGGAGTGTAAACCTGGCCACAAAAGATGTGAATGGGAAATGGGAAATGGGACATGGGGGACCAGCGCCCCAACCCTATCCTCTTGGAGGGTAGGTAAGAATGGAATGTTCACCTCCTTGGAGGTGAAAGAATGGAAAGAAAACCTTTTTTTTGAATGTTAACCGATTTGCGGTTCTACCGGTAGGAATGGAATCGGGTTCCAAATAAGAATGGCCCACTGCAAGCTTAGTGGCTAGGGTTACACTCTAGTGAGCTCACGAACGAATCGAAATGGAAAGTTTTTACTATAAGTAAATTTTGGAAGGAATGTTTTGTAAAGAAATTTTGAAAAGGGAATGTTTGAAAAGTTTTTCATTTAAAAGGCGAAACTTTAAAATTTCACGACTTGTAGGACATGTTCATGCATTTATGCAYGAGGTTATTTATTGGGCTTTTTAGCTCATTTCTTTTCCTTACATTTCATTRCAGATGATATGTAACCAGATAGGGCAAGAAGGTTGCTTGTGGGCGAGCTATAAKATACAGGAACTGGATTTTTGAATCGATTTATGTAATAAGATATATTATTTTTGGATGTTTTAAATTCTTGAAGCTTCCGCTGTCTTCATTTTTGAATGGTTTAAATTGTTGAGACTTCCATTGTCTTCATTTTTGAATGAATGTTGAGTTTTAAATGATATATGATTATTTGCGAGTGGAATGAGGTAACATTCCCGGGTTAGGAGAAGGTTCCTAATCTGGGGGTGTTACACAGGTGTCCAGGTGCCAGTGCCCCGCGCCAAGCACCCCGTGCCCAGCGCCCTGTGCCAAGCGCCACGTGCCAAGCACCACGCCCCACGGCCAGGCGCCCAGATACCTGAGAACCCAAAACCATTCTCGAGACTCTTGGGCTTTGTGACTTAAAAGGTGAAAATATTAATAATTAATATTGAAATTTATGACTTATAAAATTACATTATAAAGTAAAATTGTGGGAAAACATAAATTAAGTTTAATACCCGAACGAAGGAGTTCAAATTGTATCCTTAAAAGACGTGATAATTGGTAATGTGGGGACTAAGTATRGATTAATAATTGACAAATGACATTCTTAGAATGAACCATGAATTTCTAAGTTGGGACGATTGAACTAAATAGACTTTCTTTCTGTAATCACAAATAGATTGATTCGAGTGACCTAACATTGAGAACGGTTGAAGGAGTTCCCATCACGGTTTAAGTAGRAACCCATTAACATAAAGGACTCCGGGTAAGTAATCCTCACATCTCATTAATGTTATGAATGAATGTAATTGAACTGTTTTGGCTGCTCTAATATGTTGTGTATGCGATTGTATGATGAYRTGTGTAAACTATGTGGAATGTTATATGTTTTCATATTCTGTATTACTTTTACGTCGAATGATATGTTATCATGTTCATATTTTGTAATGTTTGTCGAATGAAATGTTATCTACGGATATATGCATTTCATGTCATGAGCATGTAGTTAGAATTCTACATCACATTTGGCATGAGCCATTCACACACTTAGAAGATGAATGGTTTAGGAAATGGAATTTTAAAGGAAAATGTTAAAGTTTTCGAAAAGGAGTGTAAACCTGGCCACGAAAGATGTGAGTGGGAAATGGGGCTTGGGGCACCGGTGCCCCAACCCTACCCTCTTGGAGGGTAGGTAAGAATGGAATGTTCACCTCCTTGGAGGTGAAAATATGAAAGAAAAATGTTTTTTGAATGTTAACCGCTTTGCGGTTCTACCGGTAGGAATGGAATCGGGTTCCAAATAAAAATGGTCCACTACAAGCTCAGTGGCTAGGCGTTACACTCTAGTGAGCTCACAAATGAAAGGAAATGGAATGTTTTACTGTAAGTGAATTTTGAAGGAAATGTTTTGTAATGAGATTTTCATAAATGAATGTTTGGAAAGTAGTTTTTATTTAAAGGCGAAATTTTATAATTTCATAACATGTAGGACAGGTTGATGCATTTATGCATTGAGGTTACTTACTGGGCTTTTCAGCTCATTTCTTTTCTTATGTGTCATTTCAGATGATATGTAATCAGATGGAGCGAGGAGGTTGCTTGTGGGCGAGCTATGATACCCGGGAACTTGTTTCAAACTTATTTTATGTAATAAGATAATTATATTATTTTTGAATGGTTTAAATTCTTGAGGCTTCCGCTATTTTCATTTTGAATAAATGTTGAGTTTTAAATAATAGTTGATTAGTTGCGAGTGGAATGATGTAACATTCTCAGCTTAGGACAGTTCCTAATCAACTATCATTAGGGTCCTCGTTTGGTTAGAGGCTGGACTTGTTGGCTTTATTCATTTTCATTCGGAAAACTAAAATTTTTATTGAAAGAAAAGGCCGTAGAATTTAATTAATGGATTTGGGTTTAATTCACAATTTGGAAGGGCTCGAAGGAATTTGATTTAGGCTCCAAGGTATTTAAAAAAAAAAAAACTAAACCTAAATCTTGTTTCTTCCTCATTATGCCGCCGCCGCCCCAAACCTAACCACCCCTACCCGCCCCTTACCTTCACTCCCAGAAATCCTGCCGTTTGCACCCCCTTTTCCTCCCTCAGGCCACCGCCATCCTCTTGATCCTCGTGGCAATCGCCTGGCCATTTCTTCCTCCTTCTTCCCCTCTTCCTCCTGCCCGACGCAGCTTCGTCGTTGGAGTTCTAGAGTTGGCTTGGGTGAGAGCTCTGCGATGCCATCTATGTGTGTAGCTCAACGGCTCGCGAACATCCTACCAGGAGTCCGTGCACCCAGCCGAAGGTTGTCTAGATCTAGAGCCTCTCCAATCGGCTGTCGAGTCCACTGCCTATGCTTTTGCCCACTGCTGAGCTCGTTGGAGTTGCGAATCGCAGCCGCACTGTTGCTAGCGTCACTTATCGGATCTGCCTTCAATCTTCTTCTTCTTCTTCTTCTCTGCTCGCCACTCGGAAAGGGACGCCGAATCTTTAGTTGTCACCTACGGAAACAACTAGAGCCGTTGCTGTCCTCTTTGCGCGTTTTCTCATGGTGTCCCGGCGAGCCACCAATGCCAGTTRCGCGCCGCTAGTCCGCCAATTTTGAACATACATCGTTGCTGATCTACCTGTCACCGAAGCTTGCTGAAAAAATGAATCCAGTAAYAGCAGGCACCCAGGTGCTCCGCGCCCAGGTGCCAGTGCCAGTGCCAGTGCGGGCGGGTGCCCAGTGCCCCCTGCTAGGTGCCCAATGCCCAGCGCCCAGAGCCCAAAAATCATTTCTCGAGACACTTGGACTTTGTGAACCTAAAAGGTGAATATTATTAATTAATATTGAAATTTATGACTTATGAAATTATATTCTAAAGTAAAATTGTGAAGAACATAAATTAAGTTTAATACCCGAACGAAGGAGTTTAAATTGTAACCTTAAAAAGACGTGATTATTGATAATATGGGAACTAATAATTGATTAATAAATGACAAATGACATTGTCGGAATAAACCCTGAATATCTAAATTGGGACAGTTGTAGTAAATGGACTTTCTTTTTATAACCAAAATTAGGTTGATTCGAGTACCCTAACATTGAGAACGGTCGAAGGATTTCACTTCGAGATTTAAATAAGAAACCTTTAACGTAAAGGACACCGGGTAAGTAAACTCTCACATTCTTATTAACGTATATGTGTGATTATTATTTAATCCGAGAATTATGTAAGTAAATTCTCCCATTTCATTAACGCATATGATTGGATGTATCTGAATTCTTTTAGATGGTTTAATGTGTTGTGTGTAGGATTGTATTATGAGGTGTGTTAATTGTGTGGAATGTTTCATGTGTTGATATCCCGTATTACCTTTATGTCGAATAATATGTTATCATATTTCATATTTTGTACAGTTGTCGAATGATATATTATATACGGTTGTATGCATTTCATGTTATGAGCATGTAGTTAGTGTTCTACATCATTCCTGGCATGAGACATTCATACATTGAGAAATGAATAGTTTAGGAAATGAAATTTTGAAAGGGAATGTATTTTATAAATTGTAACGTGTTGAGGAAAATGTTAAAGTTTTCGGAAACGAGTGTAAATCTAGCCATGAAGGATGTGAGTGGGAAATGGGGCGTGGGGGACCGGCGCACCGAACCGACCYTCTGGGAGGGAGGTAATGATTCACCTAGGAGAGGTKAARAGATGAAAGAGAATGTAATTGGGTTCCAAAGAACAAATGGCCCACTACACGAATGTAATGAAAGGAAATGTTTTGCAAGTTATACATTTTGAAAGGAAATGTTTTGTAAGGAGATTTCAAAATAGAAAGTGTTTTGAAAGTTTTCATTGAGGAAGCGAAATTTTATAACTCATGACATGTAGGGCATGTTATGCATGCATGCATGAGGTTTACTTAYTAGGCTTTTTAGCTCATTTCTTTTCTTATGTGTCATTTCAGATGATATGTAACCAGATGGGACGAGGAGGTCGCTTGTGGGCTAACCAAGATACCCTAAAGCATGTTATAAATAAATTTTAAGGATTAAGATAGTAGYCAACTATTTCTTATTTGGTTTAGTTGATTGTGTTTTAAGTTCTTTTGGTTTCTTCAAATTCCTATTTGAATAATTGTTGGGTTGGTAAGAAATTTATTGGAGCATATTTTACTGTGGATGTTTAATTGGATTGGAGAACATGTGGTAAATGGGTGTTGAGAATATTGAGAACTTTTTCTAAGTGTATGCAGGGGGTAATTATTGAGATTTCAGAGGAAAATCTGCCAAAAGTTCTATAAAATCTTTGACAAGGGTTAAGACTTCTTTCTTTTTCCTATAATAGTAATTGTTCTATAAGTAAGGTAATGTAATATTCTCATCTTAGGACAGTTCCTAATCTGGGGGTGTTACAGTTCAATTACATTCATTTATAACKTTAATGAGATGGGAGGATTACTTACTCGAAGTCCTTTATGTTACGAGTTCTTACTTAAGTTGTGATGTAAACTCCTTCAACCGTTCTCAATGCAAGGCCTCGAAATGACCTTGTTGTGATTACAAAAAGGAAGTCTACTTAGTTCGATCGTCCCAACTTAGATATCATGTATTTAATCCAAAAATGTCCTTATCAATTATAATTCCATATTCAGTTCTCATATTATCAAGTATCATGGTTTTAGGGTTACAATTCAACTCCTTAGCTCAGGTATTGACCTAGTCTATATTCTCCTTCCAACTCGCTTTAGGGCAAAATTATGTACAAGTCATAAATTCAATGTCAAGTATTAACGTTTTCACCTTTAAGTTCACGATATCCAAATGTCTTGGGTTGAGAATGGTAATGGGTCCTCGGGCGTGCACTCAAGCGGCGCTCGCAACAGCGTCTGGGCATCGGTGTGCTTGGGCGTCGAGAGTCTAGACGTTGGGCGCCTGGGTGCTTGCTGGGCACTCCCAGCTCTGGAAACTGGCRAACAGCCAGCCCAAAGAAGAACCCAGTAATGAACGGCCTACGACAGGCCTGATTTCCGTCAAACTCCGACGACGCTGACACTGGCGACGAGCAAAATAACGCTGGCACAAGGTCTGGTCGGTGAACGAGCAGCAGCGCACACAGCTAGTTCGAGCATGGCGCACAATACCTGATCTAGTCAACTGGTCAAGCTTTAGGCGACCTGCTCCTTATCGGTAGTAAGTGTGGCAGTTCACCCTCAGAGTCGCTGGCCGAGGTCTAGGCAAGGGAAAAACTAGAAGGTGGAGAAAGGACCGGGTTGTGAGGGTGGAATGGGCTGGTGGGTGAGGAAGGTGGCTGTGTGGCATTGAGATCCCATTCGTCTGGGCACCGATGATAGTGTTTCAGCAAACTGTGACAGCTCGATGGATGGGATCTTCTTTGGTTGGTCCCCACCGACTGGAGATGGCCTCATGTTTTTCTGTGCTTGCTTCGGTTGAGTCGAGCGGTGAATGGTGCTACAAGTGGAAGAACTGGGCACCCCTCATCTCGCCGACCAATGGACCGACGTAGGCTGCAATTGAGGAGAATGAAGCTATGGGCTTGCGCGGTTGGATCTGCACCACCTAGCCGTGATCGGAGAGTATGTGGGGGACGGCTGTGGAGACGCGGCATTATCAGAGGACCAAGAAGACAACTCCATTACCTATGGCGCTGCTCTCCATCCCATTGCAGCAGTTGACAGGCGGATAGTGGACTCGGCTTGGCCCATAGTGGCGGTCTAGTTTGGTGGAGGTGAGCAGCGGAGATGAAGCGGCGGCGGCTTAGGGTTTCRTGGGGAGGAAGATGGATTTTTTCCCTTTTCTTTTCTTTTCTTTCTTTTTCTTTTCTTATGTATTTTCTTTTCATCTTTCTTTTTTTAATATTTATTTATATTTTGGGCTGTAACCAAACCCGTCGGGCCTTCCCATACAAATCTAGCCCAAAATCCGTAAATTAAATATAACGGGCTTCGTTTCGATAAAAAGCCCAACTTCCGATTAACAAATAAATAGGCCCACGAATCGAGCCTTTAACCAAACGATAACTCGTATTCAACACGAAGAATATTTCCACACCTATTAAATGTACGATTTAAAAATATTAATCACATATAAAATGTCCAACCCTAGTTGGCACACAATTTCACAAGATCAAACAAAAATTCATAAAAGTAAAATCTCGAGTGTTACAACATTAGCATTTACATGAATGTCTCCCTTCTCCATAGAGAACACTCTTACCTTAACTTGAGGCTTATGGAKTCTGGCTCCTATAGGCACTCCAGCTCCAGATTGTTTAGAACTATTTTTCCCAACCTAGTTTTTGAGGATTTGGATGGTTCCTAAAATGTGCAACGCGTTGGCACATAAAAAAGTAGAGGTTATTTCTCCAATGGCATTCTCGTTCAGTGGTTCTCAATTTCTTGCAATAATTTTGCATAGCGTTGTTCCTCCCATTCCTTGAAACTATAGGCTTTCATCGATTTAGTTTCTTGCTCGATCYTGATTAATTGCCTCTACTAGGTAATCTTGTAGGATTGATTTGTCGATGCCTACTATGATCACCATAGTTGCAGCCCTCAATCACTATTTTTCATGCGCATAGCAGCCTTGGTCRTTATYGCATAASTGGTCGGAGGATATGGGGCTAAYACTCACTGTAGTTTGGGTTGATGGCCCTAGATGGATTTTCAAGTCTTGTTCTCCTCCAGTTTGATAAAATACAAACCATATTTGGATAGTCATTGAAATTCATTGCAATACATACTAATCTGGGGCCTTGCTRGAGGTCTAAATTGATCATCCCTTTGTTCTCCAATCTAGCGTGGGATAAATTCCGCTCAGAATACCTCTATGAAGTTCTCCAATGTTTTGGCTATACCATCCTTGTCCAGGTTTCACTAGGCCTGACCCACCATGCTCGGGCCTGAACTCGAAGTTGGAAAGCTGCGAACGCTACTTTTCGCTCGTCGGAGTATTGGAGAGTTTGATATACATCGTCAAGCTTTTCCAACCATCTTTCAACTTTTTCCTCTGTTCAGCCTCTCCAAAATATTATGGAGGTCTAAATTTTCTCTAGTGTCTCATCATCATCTCGGTTCCCTGATTGACGTGAGCTTCCACTTTCTAGTACTTGTTCAATTATCGTAGCTAAATGGTCTAAAGTGCGGGTCATTGCCTTGTCCAATGGATGTGTCRGTGCACATTTAGGAGTTTGAACTTCGGCCTCTAGGTTCGTTTGATTTCCCGAAACCTGTTCTCAGGAACTACATAGGGTCTTTCTCAGCATCCTTAAAAGTATCATACAAGTTATATTCAAGCATATTAGTCCCTTTAGCTTTTAAGTACTCCTCAACAAGTTCCCAAAGATTCTCATAAGGGACTTAAAACTTWGTAATTCAAAACACATATGAGTTTAACTTGAATCTTATAATAATCTTTGGAAGATCCTAATTCTCTTTATTTCAAAATATAATACGGTTTCCTAGAATAGGCAAAGCCAACATGTTTTTCCTAGTCGTGCAAAATTGGAAAAGCTAAAACAAATACCTCAAGAAAAATGATCCATGTAATCCTTATCCCACGAGTTTCCTCTAGGGTAGATCACAAAGTAGACATGTAATACCCGAGATTTCTTTTTATGGATTTTTGTATGATAGTGTGAAATTTGCGTTCCAACTAGGGCTGAATAATTTTCTATGTGGTTAATGTTTTAACTGTACGTTAATAAGTGCGAAACTATYGTGTTTGTCGAATTAGGGCCCTTGGTTGGTTAGAGGCTCGACTCGTTAGGCTTATTCGTTTTCATTCAGAAAACTAGATTTTTATCGAAAGTAAGGCCCGTTAAATTTAATTTAATGAATTGRATTAGTTACGGATTGGAAGGCCCGAAAAATTTGGGTTAGGACCTAAGTTAGAAAAAAATAGAAGAAACCCTAGAATCCTCTTCTTCTTCTTCCTTCCCATTGCCACCGCCGCCGCCCAAACCCTAACCAACCCTACCCCCTACCGCCCTCACTCCCAGAAATCCTACCTCTTGCTCCCCCTTTTCCTCCCTCAGTCGCCGCCATCTTCTTGACCCTTGTGGCAACTGCAGCGTTTCTTCTTCTCTYCTCTTCCACCTGCCCGACGCAGCTTTGCGGTCAGAAATTCCAGAGCCGTCACCCGGATCTGGATCTTCCCTCGCAGCTCGATTAGGACATCGGACCTGCGCGTCGCCCGTATAAAGGTCTGCTACCCAAAACCGAGGATTGCTGGTCCTTGTTGCTACCGCCTCAGTCACCGCCTTGCTGCTCATTGTTGCGCGACCTCTGCACGATCAGAAGAGCACTGGCATTGGAGATCGCCGCTTGACGAGATGCTTCCAACTCATCGGCTTCGACCAGAACAGGGAACGCTCGTCGTTTGGGCCTTAACCTGCAAGTCTGATTTCTTTCCCCCGCATCTGCTCRTTGTTGTCTTGCTCGCAGATCGCCGTCAGTGTTGCTCTGCGACTTGACCGAGCATTTTCTGGGGTAGAGTTGCTACGGTTGGTAGCTGATCTCCTCGGGAAGCTACTCACCGACCGGACCTTCCCAGATCCGCCTTTACCTTCTTCTTCTTGTCCCTTGCTCATCGCTCGGAAAGGGACGTCAAATTTTCGATTGTCACTGCCAAAACTGCGAAAATCGTTGCCGTTCTCTTTGCACGTTGTCTCGTGGTGTTTCAGCAGGCCGCCACTATCGGTTGTGCGTCGCCAGATCCGCCAAGTCCGAACAAATGCCATTTGTGATCTAGCTGTCATCGGAGCTCGCCAAAAAAATGAATCCTTGCTAACTGTTGCCAGCTTCCAAAAGCAACAGCAAGGCCCAAGTGCCAGTGCTAGACCAGCGGGCGCCCAGCGTGTAGTGCCAGGCGCCCCCCACCCAGCGCCCGATGCCCAGATGTCCAGGCACCCGACGCCCCAATGCCCACATGCCCGAACGCCCAGTGCCCAGTGCCCAGGCAACTGACACTCGACGCCCGACGCCCAGATGCTAGCGCGTGCGCCGCTTGTGCGCAGGCCCGAGAACCCAAAACCATTTCCCGAGACATTTGGACTTTGTGGACTTAAAAGGTGAAAATATTATTGATTAATATTAAAATTTATGACTTATGAAATTATATCCTAAAGTAAAATTGTGAAGAACATAGATTAAGTTTAATACYCGAGCGAAGGAGTTTAAATTGTACCATTAAAAGACGTGATAATTGGTAATGTGGGGACTAAGAATGAATTAATAATTGGCAATTGACATTGTTGGAATAAACCCTGAATATCCAGGTTGGGACAGTCGTACTAAATAACCTTTCTTTTTGTAAGGTTGGTTTGAGTGCCTTGACGTTGAGAACAATTGAGGGATTTCATTTCGTGACTTAAATAAGAACCTTTAACGTAAAGGACATTGAGTAAGTAAAATCTCACATTCTCATTAACGTATGTGTGTTATTGTTATCTGAGTTCTATGTAAATAAATTCTCCCATTTCATTGATGCATATGATTGGATRTATCTGAATTCTTTTAGAAGGTTTATTGTATCAGGTGTGGGATTGTATTAYAAGGTGTGTTAATTGTGCGGAATGTTTCATGTGTTTTATATCCMGTACCATTTTTGTGTCGAATGATAATGTTATATACACTGGTATGCATTTCATGTCATGGGCATGTAGTTAGTGTTCTACATCACTTCTGACATGAGCCATTCACATATTTAGAAAGTGAATGGTTTAGAAAATGGAATTTTAAAGGAAAATGTTAAAGTTCTGAGAATGCGAAAGTTTGTGGAAAGGGGTGTCCATGAAGGATATGAGTGGGAAATATGGCGTAGGGGATCGGCGCACCCGAATCGACCCTCTGGGAGCGAGGTAATGATTCACCTTGGAGAGGTGAAGAGATGAAAGAATGTTAATCGCTCTGCAGTACTACCGGTAGGAATGTGATCAGGTTCCAAAGAACAAATGCCCCATTAAAGCCTAATGGCTAGGCGTTTCACTCTAGTGAGCTCATGAATGAAAGGAAATGGAATGTTTTACTATAAGTAAATTTTGAAGGAAAGGTTTTGTAAAGATTTTTTGAAAAGGGAATGTTTGGAAAGTTTTTCATTTAAAAGGTGAAATTCTATAATCATATGACATGTAGGACATGTTTATGCATTCATCCATGAGGTTTACTTACTAGGCTTTTTAGCTCATTCTCTTCTCTCGCTTGCATTTCAGATGATGTGTAGTCAGATGGTGCGAGGAGGTCGCTTCTGGGCAAACCAAGATACCCTGAAGTCAATGTAAATGAATGTTGTGGATTAAGATGGTTGTATTAAGTATTTATTATTTGGTTTAAATTCTTTTGAGCTTTCGTAAATTGAGTAAATGGTGACATTTCCGGGTTAGGATAAAGGTTCCTRATCTGGGGGTGTTACAAGACAAAATAAACTAAATAAGCTCTAATWCAAGAGATGTCTGGGTCGAGGGGGCTGGTTTGAGGATCCAACTCCCTAATCACCCCAAGATGGCCACTGCATGGGCTCAATAGGATCAGTCAAATATAACCACTGTGGGAGGTCAAATGGAAGAATAGGTCGATAGGCTGATCAGCTGAAAAGTTAGGCCAATTAGGCCAATATRTAGGCTCGCCCGAAAACTCGCATTAAACGAGTGGTGGTGTATGAGAGTTAACTGAGGAGTTAGACCCAGCTACCTCTACAAATGGTCTCTGATACTGCTCAGCTTACTAGTGAGCTCCCTATTACCGTTACAGAGGCAATAGAGTTCCTCATCTAGCATTTTTTGCTTCCTGCTACCCGCAACAAGAAAATAATCCTGATAGGCATTTTTACTGTAAATTATCTCTTTCAGTCTCAAAGCCTCTATCTTAGATCCTTGGAAGATAACCCATGCTTCCAGCTCCTGGATCCTTCCTAATAAGGCATCAGTGCCTCGATTTTTAGGCATTTTACATCAAGAAAATGATTAGCACAGATAAAAATCAAACTTAAACATACTAATATGATTGAAGCTTAAATACACGCCTACTACCTATAGATCATAACTTAAGCTCTGATACCAACTGTGGTGACCCACCCTCACCTAGGTTCCAATGAAAGGAATGAGTACCATCTATCTCTCGACAGTTGAACAGTCAATTGTCAAAGCATCAAGAAACCTCATAATATAAAAGATGTAACTTAAAAATATCAAAATAAATATTACATACCCAAATAAATTACAGTCCAAAAATACTATAAAGTGCATCCTTCAAAAAAAAATGTATGTAAGGACTAGAACTATCTCAGCAACCTGAGCCTCACAAGATATATTCTTGCAAAATGCTGCTAAGTTGAAACTTTCTGCTAGCTCTAGTGATCAATACCTATCACTAAAACATTGGAAAACAGTGACCTAGGCTCAGCAAGTTCCAAGGAGTGTGCCATGTGCATAGTATATCAAAATGAATAATCATAATCGTGGAAAAATGCATCAAAGTATTTAGTACTGAAAACCTATCAAAATCAGAATAGCAATTGCTTAAGTCATGCGAAAGCTYGAAAATTGATCAAGATCATATCAAAAGAGCTTTTTGATTTCAAAGCAAATCATAACAAATGCGGGACAGAAAATCCTCATATTACCACCTGTCTGATTTGCTGGAGTCAGAACTACCAGCCTGAAGACCCAAATTGTGTGCAACTTTCAACCTTATAAGCTCTTTACAAACACAGACAAAGTAATAGAGGAAATTTGAAAGCGCATAACTGGAATATCAAAATCGCACGCAGTTGAGAGTTTTAAAGAAATCGGAAATTACTTGCCTTATCATCCTTATTTYGAAAATGCTAGACAATAGACAGAGTACTTGTTATTTAAGATCCACAATCACAATTTCACATTCACAAGTTCTCAATCATGAAGTTCATAATCATAAGTCCTCGATCATGAGGTTGGATCCGTAATCACAAATTCCAAATCACAAATCCTCAAAGTCAATTTCAAGTCTCAATGATAAGGCAATAGCATTTTTAGAATTCAAAATGACTTGGAAAATCAATCTTTTAGTACAAACCAATGTACACTAGTACCTTGAAAACATAGTAAAAATTATTCCTTGAAAAGCATAAAGTAATTTCATATAAAGCATTTCACAAGCGTTTATCAAAAGCTTAGTAGATCAGGTATGTTTAAAACACTTGATTTAATTAACAAAATTTACACATTCTGAGGACTAAAAGAGTCTAAATATTAGATTAGGGACACATAGAGTAGAGAGATTCACATTCAAGCGTAAAAGAATTCATTAAAAATACATCTAAAATAAGCTTGAAATAAAGCATGCTCTTTGAGAAGTTTAAAAGATGGAGGGAGTTACCTGAGCTCGTGAATTAAACAGCTAAAAATCTATATTAAAATGTCCTAAAATAAATGGGAAAAGTATCATTTAACTGTATTATAATGTAGTCAAGCTGTAACACCCGAAATTTCTTCTTATTTAATTTTGTTTGACTTTGTGTGAAACTGTGTGCCAACTAGGGTTAGAAATTTTATATGTGATTAATGTTTTAAAATCGCACGTTTAATAAGTATGAAAATATTGTCCGTGTCGAATAAGAGTTATCGTTTAGTTAAAGGCTCGACTCGTGAGCCTATTTGTTTGTTAGTCAAAAGTTGGACTTTTTATCGAAAGGAAGCCCATTATATTAAATTTACGAATTTTGGGTTCAATTTGGATGGGAAGGCTCCAAAGGTTAGGGTTACGCCCCAAAATATAAATTAAAAAAAAGGAAGAAAATATATAAGAAAATAAAAAAGAAAAGAAAATAAAAGAAAAAGAAAAACCCTAGAGAAACCCATCTTCTTCCTCCCGTACGCTGTCGCCATTGCCGCTATCGCCGCCGCCGCCGTTTCCCCTCTGCCTACTCCATGCCACTTGTCGCAGCCCTTCCTTGCTTCTCCTTCCTCCACTGTCGATGCTTGAAGTGGCCGCTATTTGCCACGATTTGCGATCGGCCGTCGCACCAGACTACATCGCTGTTGGAACACTTCTCGCAGTGCACGTCACTAAGGTTGATCATCTGCTCGAGTCGCTGCGAGACGCACGCCGGGGGACCATCCGTTCCTCCTCGGGTCTCTTCTCCGACTTCCCTCTCTCACTCTCGGAGTTGGAACGACGATCTTAGGTTTGCTCTAGCGCCGACCAAACGTCCGCCAGAAGCGAGTGATCCACCACTAGATCCGATAAGCCATCTTCCCCCTCTCCTTCTTGGGGCGACTAGATCTGCGCGATCATTCGCCAGATCTGCCATCGTCACTCCCTCTCTTTCTCAGCGCGACCAAATCTACGCGATCATTCGCCAGATTTGCCGTCATCACCTTCCCTTCTTGGGGCGATCAGATTTGCTCGACGCCATTCGCTAGGTCTGCCATCGCCATTTTCTTTCTGTGATCAATGTTCTTCCCTTCGATCTGAAGCCAGATCTCTTGCCGTTGCCAATCCACCGGCTGCGGCCGAGGTCGTGACTCAC
>MEJB01000105.1:684433-701479 GCA_001752375.1 Rhazya stricta
AGCATGTAGTTAGAATTCTACATCACATTTGGCATGAGCCGTTGACACATTTAGAAGGTGAATGGTTTAGGAAATGAAATTTTAAAGGAAAATGTAAAGTTTTGAAAATGCTAAAGTTTTCGGAAAGGAGTGTAAACCTAGCCACAAAAGATGTGAGTGGGAAATGGGACGTGGGAAACCAGTGCACCCGACCCTACCCTCTTGGAKGGTAGGTAAGAATGGAATGTTCACCTTCTTGGAGGTGAAAGTATGGAAAGAAAACCTTTTTTTTTTTAATGTTAACCATTTTGTGGTTCTACCAGTAGGAATGGAATCGAGTTCCAAATAACTATGGCCCACTGCAGAGCTTAGTGGCTAGGTGTTACACTCTAATGAGCTCAAAAATGAAAGGAAATGAAATGATTTTGCTATAAGTGAATTTTGAAGGAAATATTTTTAACGAGATTTTGAAAAGGGAATGTTTGGAAAGTTTTTCATTTAAAAAGCGAAATCTTAACATTTCATGACATGTAGGACAGGTTGACGCATTTATGCATTGAGGTTACTTTTTGGACTTTTTAGCTCATTTTTTTCGTATGTTTCATTTCAGATGATATGTAACCAGATGGGGTGAAGAGGTCGCTTGTGGGCGAGCTATGATACCCGGGAACTTATTTCAAACATATTTTATGTAATAAGATGATTAAATATTTTTGAATGATTTAAATTCTTCAGGCTTCCGCTATCTTCATTTTTGAATAAATGTTGAGTTTAAATAATAGTTGATTATTTGCGAGTGAAATGATGTAATACTCTCAGCTTAGGACGGTTCCTAATCTGGGGGTGTTACACAAGCTATCTCACCAAAATATCATACATAAGGTCTTATACCAAGCTAGTCGCACAGCACGTGCAATGTTTGGTAAATCAGTCATAACTCGTGTAACACCCGCAGATTAGGAACCATCCTAAGCCGAGAGTATTACATCATTCCACTCGCAAATAATTAACTATTATTTAAACTCAACATTTATTCAAAACAAAAATAGTGAAAACCTCAAGAATTTAAACCATTCAAAAAATATAATCATCTTATTACAGAAAATAAGTTTGAAATGTGTTCACGGGTATCATAGCTCGCCCATAAGCGACCTTCTCGCCCTATCTAGTTACATATTATCTGAAATGAAACAGAAGAAAAATAAATGAGCTAAAAAGCCCAGGAAGTAATCTCAATGCATGAATGCATCAACTTGTCCTACATGTCATGGAATTATAAAATTTTATTTCCTCAA
Source organism: Rhazya stricta (assembly GCA_001752375.1). Taxonomy (NCBI): domain Eukaryota; kingdom Viridiplantae; phylum Streptophyta; class Magnoliopsida; order Gentianales; family Apocynaceae; genus Rhazya; species Rhazya stricta. The sequence continues at coordinate 685,708 of MEJB01000105.1, forward strand.
TGAAAACCTTCAAAATATTTCCATTTCGAAATCTCTTTACAAAACCTTTSCTTCGAAATTTACTTAGAGTAAAACATTCCATTTCCTTTCATTCGTGAGCTCACTAGAGCGTAATGCCTAGCCACTAGGCTCTGCAGTGGGCCATCTTATTTGGAACCCAATTTCATTCATACCAATAGTACCGCAGAGCGCTTAACGTTCTTTCATCTCTTCAACTCCCCGAGGTGATTCATTACCTAGCCTCACCGAGGGTAGGGTGCGCTGGTCCCCCATGCTCCATTTCCCACTCATATCCTTCGTGGCCAAGTTCACACTCCCTTTCGAAAATTTTAACATTTTTAAAACTTAACATTTTCCTTTAAGATTTCATTTTCTAAACCCTTCACCTTCTAAGTGTGTGAAAGGCTCATGTCAAATGTGATGTAGAATTCTAACTACATGCTCATGACATGAAATACGTACAACCTTATATAACATAACATTCGACAAATAGTACAAGATATGAAACATAATAACATATCATTTGACATAAAAGTGATACATGATATGAACACATTAACATTCCATACAATTACACACATCAACACACAATCTCATACACAACATGTTAGAGCAATTAAGAGTTTAATTACATGCATTTATAATGTAAAAGAGATAGGAGGGTTACTTACTCGGAGTCTAGTACGTAAATAGGTTCTTACTTAAATTATGAAGTAGAMTCCTTCAACTGATCTTAATGTAAGGCCTCGAAATGACCTAGTTGATTATAGAAGGAAGATCTACTTAATTCGATCATCCCAACTTAGGTATTATGTGTTTAATCCAAGAATGTCCTTTATTAATTATTAATCCATTCTTAGTTTCCACATTACCAATTATCATGTCTTTTCAATGTTACAATTTAAATTCCTTAGCTAGGCTATAAATCTAACTATGTTCTCTCATCAATGCACTTTAGAACATAATTATGTACAAGTCATAAAATTTCAATATCATGTGTTAACGTTTTCACTTTTAAGTTCACGATATCCAAATTTCTCGGGAATGGCAATAGGTCCTCGGGCGAATGCTCAAGCGGAGCATGCAATAATGTCTAGACGTCGGGGCGCCTGGGCTCGCACGCTGGGCGCCTATGCTTGCGGGGCACTGGGCGCCTGATGCCTGTTGGAGCCTAGTGCTACTGGGCACGGCTGGGTCTGGCACTGCTGAGTATCGGACCTTATTCTTGGCCAAACAATTCAGTCGATCGGCCAATCTATTTCTGGCCAACTTCCGGCGACTCTAAAACTGGCGAGGGACTGCAAATCTAATCGAGCAGCAYGACTATGTGCAGCAACATATTAGCAGAGATCTGGCCGATGCTCCTTGTCGCACAACCAAAGCAGCGAAGCTTCCGTCCACAGTGACTCATGACCTCAGCCGCAACCAGTGAATTCGCAGCTACAAGAGATCTRGCTTCAGTTCAAAGGGAAGAACATTGAGCACAGGAAAAAAATGGCGACAGCAGACCTGGCGAACAGCGTCACTTAAATCTGGTCACGCCGAGAAGGGAAGTTGACGACGGCAAATGTGGCGAATAATTGCGCAGATCTGGTCGCGCCGAGAAGGGAAGGTGACGATAGCTTACAGGATCTAGTGGTGGATCATGCACCCTTGGCGAACATTTGGTTGGCGCTGGCGGGAGCCTTAGATCGTCGATCGGAGTCCGAGATCGGGTGAGGAACGGGTGGTCTCTCGGCGTGCGCCTTGCAGCGACTCAAGCAGATGATCAACCTCAGCGATGCGCTGCGAGTAGTGTTCGAGCAGCTGCGTAGTCTGGTGTGGCAACCGATCGCAAACCGTGGAAAACAGCGACCACTTCAAGCGTCGGCAGTGGAGGAAAGGAAGAGAGAAGGATAAGCAAGGAAGGGCCACGACAAGCGCCGTCGGGTAGGCAGAGGGGAAATGGCGACGGTGGCGGCGTACAGGAGGAAGAAGATGGGTTTCTTTAGGGTTTTTCTTTTTCTTTTCTTTTCTTTTCTTTCTTTTTATTTTCTTGTATATTTTCTTCCCTTTTTACTAAAATTTATATTTTGGGCTATAACCCAAATCTTTCAGGCCTTCCCATCCAAATTTAACCCAAAATTCGTAAATTTAATATAACGGGCTCCTTTCGATAAAAAGCCCAATTTTCAACTAGCAAATAATTAGGCCTGTAATATTTCTGTACTTATTAAACGTGCGATTACAAAATGTAAACCATATATAAAATTTTCAACCGTAGTTGGCACACAATTTCACGCAAAATCAAACAAAATTAAATAAGAAGAAACTCCGGGTGTTACAATCCAACTAACAAATAAATAGGCCCGCAATATTTCTGTACTTATTAAATGTACGATTACAAAATGTAAACTATATATAAAATTTTCAACCCTAGTTGGCACACAATTTCACGCAAAATCAAACAAAATTAAATAAGAAGAAACTTCGGGTGTTACAACTTGAGTCCTGGTTCTAGTTATGTTACCAACCTTATATGGAAATGAACCTAAGACAGTACGATAATTACAAAAACTAGTTTCACTTAATTCCGAGCAGCAAACAGATCACAGTTTGGTTGCGAAAACAGGGTTCGATTCCTTATTGATTAAACTATCCAGTTTCGACATTTTACCAATAACTAGAATTTTACACGGAGAATTGATCGAAAAAAGTCCCATCAAATTTTTATGACATTAAGGAACATATCCAGATAAAATTTGAAGCTAAAAATGCATATTTCACTCCTAGAATGTATCTGAATAGAAGAGTGAAATAGGGGACTTCTAATCTGATAGCATAAGGTTCATTTTATCATATCATCGATTATGGTTATTCAAATTATGCAAAACAAGTTCCAAATTTATCCCTAGATTTATATATATCCAACCATGTCTCATATGAACATTTACAATCAGYACCAATTTAGAAAGCACCAAGACAAATCAGGTGTTCTGCCAGCCAGCAAAACTGGCAGTGGCTAATGAGAGGGTCTCAGTATTTCTATCATATCTCAGGTTATACTAACTCAAATTAGGTATAATTGGTTTCTGAACAATAGTTATACAGTAGGATATCCAACACATAATGTATGCCAAAATCCAACAATGCGTTAACCAGAAACATCCCAAGACAATAGGTAACCAAACAGCTCCCAGATTTTAACCAGTAATTTTATACAACCCATACAATCCATGGATTTTGGCCTATTTTAAACCTAGGAAACTGTACTAAAACATAGCATGGTCAAACCAGATTTCATAAGTCAGAATAAAATAAAATAATTGGAATCAATAGTTGTGATGCATTCTTGTACTCAATCGAGAACCAAAGGTGTAGCTATAGAGGTGAGCGAGTCTTCAGAATATGGTTATCAAATGATTGTAAAATAATCCGGTTTGATATTAAATTAAAATATTAATTAAAATTACAAATAAATAAAAAAAGTACGATACCTATAGCTTTAAAATTTCGATAATTCAATTAATATGAATGATTGCATGAGTTTAAGATTACCTATTATGTAGGCACTTTATCTATGTGTAATACACCTGCCAATATACTATTTGATTCGGGAGCTACCCTTCCTTTGTCCACCCTACCTTCGCTGAGAGACTTCAAACCTCGTGTACACGTATGGATACACTGCTTAGTGTGTCCACACTTTCTGGGGAAGTCATGAATTCAAAGTACATGTTGAAGAATTGTACGATAGCACTGGATGGGAAGGAATTGATAGCAGAACTTGTAGTGTCGGACATTTAGGAGTTTGATGTCATTTTAGGCATGGATTATTGGCTATCAAAGCATCATGCCACAATTGACAGTCGCAAGAAAAAGGTTATGTTTGGTCCACCTGGCGAGCTATAGTTCTACTTTGTCGAGTTGAGTGTGAAACCGCCCATCCCGATAATATCCACTATGAAGGCCCATCGAATGATGAAGAAGGGTTGCACTAGCTACTGGCTTCATTAGGGGAGATTCCTGAAATAGAGCTCTCGATTGACCAAATTCCTGTTGTTCGAGAATTTCTGGATGCGTTTCCGRATGATCTTCAAGGTTCACGACCGGTAAGGGAGATCGACTTTGCCATTAATTTGGCACCTGGAACGACACCGATCTCTAGGGCACCCTACCGAATGGCTCCTGCGGAACTTAAGGAGTTGAAGGAGCAATTGTAGGACCTCTTGGATAAGGATTTCATCCAACCTAGTTTCTCGCCATGGGGTGCACCTATACTGTTTGTGAAGAAGAAGGATGGATCGATGAGGTTATGCATAGACTGTAGAGAGTTGAACAAGGTGATGATAAGGAATAGATACCCGTTGCTAAGGATCGATGATCTATTTGATCAACTCCAAGTGGCGGGATGTCTTTCCAAGATTGACCTGAGGTCTGGCGACCATTAGTTAAGGGTTCAAAATGAGGACATTCCTATAATCGCATTTCGAACTCGATATGGCTCTATGAATTTGTGGTGATGCCATTCGGGTTGACCAATGCATCTGCTGCACTTGTGGATTTGATGAATTTAATATTTAAGGAGTATTTAGACCAATKTGTCATAGTTTTCATCAACGACATATTGGTGTACTCTCGATCCAAAGAAGAGCATGAGGGGCATTTGAGGAAGGTACTCCAAGTACTTGAGTCAAGAACCTCTTTGCAAAGTTTAAAAAGTGTGAGTTCTGGCTTAATAGCATGCCATTTCTAAGACATATTGTGTCCAAGGTAGGTATTACGATGGAACAGAGTAAGATTGAGCTGGTCTGACAATGGCCGGCACCTACCGATGTTGGTGAGATTCGTAGCTTYCTTGGTTTAGCTGGTTACTATCGGAGATTTGTGGAAGGATTTTCCAAAATTGCTTCTCCTATGACCCAGTTGACCAAGAAGAACACAAAATTTCTATAGAATGCGAATTGTGAGCGTAGTTTTGAAGAGTTGAAGAGACGACTGACATTCGCTCCGATCTTGACAATTCCACAAGGTTGCGAAGGGTTTGTGATTTATAGTGATGCCTCAATAAAGGGTTTTTGTTTATGTCTTGATGCMACATGGTAAGRTGATTGCTTATGCCTCAAGGCAATTGAAGGAGTATGAGAAAAACTATCCAACRCATGATCTGGAGTAGGCTGCTGTTGTTTTTGCRTTGAAGATCTAGAGGCATTATCTGTATGGAGCAAGGTGCGAGATTTTCACCRACCATAAGAGTCTCAAATACTTTTTCACCCAGAAGGAGTTGAATATGAGGCAACGACAATAGTTGGAGCTCGAAAAGGATTATGATTGCGTGATAAACTACTACCCGGGTAAGGCTAATATGGTGGCTGATGTGCTTAGCAGGATGAATTATGGAGCTATGACCGCTTTACGAGTCCATCAGAAACCATTGATGGCAGAGATTCGGAAGCTCAACTTGGAAATGGTTTTGCAAGACTTATTAGGCTACTTCGCGAATATGACTCTTACACCCACTCTTCTTGAGAGGAAGTTGTTGGGTCCTGAAATAGTGCAACACACCGCAGAGGCAGTTGAAAGGATTTGTTAACGGATAAGAACTGCTCTGAGTAGACAGAAGAGTTATGTGGATAGGAGGAGGAAGCRGTTGGAATTCRATGTTAGGGACAAAATCTTCCTAAAGGTGGCACCTATGAAGGGAATTATGAGGTTTGGGAAGAAGGGGAAGTTGAGCCCTCTTTCGTTGGACCTTTTTAGATTCTCGAAAGGGTGGGCRACTTAGCCTATCGGGTTGCCTTGCCACCGACCCTATCAGGTGTATATGATGTATTTCATGTTTCCATGCTAAGAAAATATGTTCCGGATCCCTCCCACATTCTTAGTTATGAAGCATTGGATCTTCATGAGAACCTGTCTTACGAAGAGATGCCTGTGGAAATATTGGAAAGGGAGGAAAAAGTATTGAGGAGGAAGGCGATACCGTTAGTGAAAGTCCTCTGGAGGAATCATGCAGTTGAGGAGGCTACTTAGGAACGAGAAGAGGAAATGCGTGATAAGTACCCACACTTGTTCGAGGAGTCCTAAATTTCGAGGACGAAATTTGTTTTATGGGGTGGGGTATTGTAATACCCGAAATTTTTTCTTTATTAATTTTGTTTGATTTTGCGTGAAATTGTGTGCCAACTAAGGTTGAAAATTTTATATGTGATTAATATCTTGAAATCACACATTTAATAAGTATGGAAATATTGTTCGTGTTGAATAAGAGTCATTGGTTGATTAAAGGCTCAACTCGTGGGCCTATTTATTTCTTAGTCGGAAGTTGGGCCTTTTATCGAAAGGAAGCCCGTTATATTTAATTTAAGGATTTTTAGGTTAGATTTGGATGGGAAGGCCCGAAGGGTTTGGAATATGGCCCAAAATATAAAATTTAACAAAACAAAGAGAGAAAATATATAAGAAAATAAAAAAAAAGAAAAGAAAAGAAAAGAAAAAGGAAAAATACATCTTTTTCCTCTCGTGACCCTAAGCCGCCACTGCCGCCTTGCTACTCCTCCCTCTGCTGACCCGACATAGCTCGTCGTGGCTTTTCCTTGCTTCTTTTTCTCTCTTCTCTTCGTTCCTCGATCGAAGCCGCAACCGATCGCCGTCTGATCGGTGGTAGCTTTTGGCTATAGCGATTCCCTATCGCGCCATCGATCTACCCCTGCTGCTYAATTTGAAGCCTCGATTTGGAGACGTTATCCTCTCTCCTTAAGATAGCTCGTATGTTCACAGCGCCAGTCTGGAACCGTCATTGTGTGCCACTTAACTGGCTCACGAACGTTCGGCCAGGGGGATCCATGCCTACCAGATCTATACCCTCTCAGGACGAAGTGGTCTGCCTCCAGATCCAGTAAGCCATCTTCTTCTTCTTCTCCTCTGCGTGATTGSATCTGCGTGACACCATTCGTCAGATCTGCCGTCGCCATTTTCTTCCTTTGCTCAACACATTTTCCCTTCGAACTAAAGCCAGAATCTTTTGCCGTTGGCCGTCACTTTRCTTTCTATCCTTGCTGCTCGTGTCGCTGGTTTCAGATTTGCGATCCCTTGCTATCAATCAGTTGTCAGAAGTTTGATCAAAAATAGAAATTCCGGAGCAGTGTCAGAGCTTGCGCAGTGCCAGCACCTCTGCCAACAGCATCGGGCACCYAGTAGCAACAGGCGCCTTGCAAGCACCAGAGGCCACCAGGCACCGAGCGCCTAGCGCACCAGGCGCCCAGCAAGTACCAGATGCCCGAGAATCCAATACCGCTCTCGTAACATTTGGATACCATGAAATTCAAGGTGAAAATTTTAACATTTGATATTGAAATTTATGACTTGTACATAATTATGCCCTAAAGTGAATTGGTGGGAGAACATAGATTAGGTTTATACCCGATCTAAGGAGTTGAATTGTAACCTTAAAAACATGATACTTGATAATATGAGAACTCAATATGGATTTATAATTGATAAGGACATTCTTGGATTAAACACATAATATCTAAATTGGGACTATTRAATTAAGYAGACTTCCTTTTTGTAATCACAACTAGGTCATTTMGAGGCCTTACGTTGAGAACGGTTGAAGGATTCACAATTTAAGTAAGAACCCGTTAACATAAAGGACTCCGAGTAAGTAAACCTTCACATCTCATTAATGTTATGAATGAATGTAATTGAACTCGTTTAGTTGGTCTAATATGTTGTGTGTGGGATTGCATATTGAGGGGTGTAAATTGTGTCGAATGTTACATGTGTTCATATCCTGTACTGCTTTTATGTCGAATGATATGTTATATACTATTTCATATCTTATACTATTTGTCGAATGATATGTTATATATGGTTGTATGCATTTCATCTCATGAGCATGTAGTTAGAGTTCTACATCACTTCTGACATGAGCCAATTACACATTTAGAAAGTGAATGGTTTAGGAAATTGAATTTTAAAGAAAAACGTTAAAGTTTTGAAAATGTTAAAGTTTTTGGAAAGGAGTGTAAACCTAGCCACGAAAGATATGAGTGGAAAATGGGGCGTAGGGGACCGGTACACCCGACCGCACCCTCTTGAAGAGTAGGTAAGAATGTAATGTTCACCTCCTTGGAGGTGAAAGTATGGAACGAAAAGAATGCAATTTTAACCGCTTTACGGTTCTATTGGTAGGAACGGAATCGAGTTCCAAATAAGATGGCCCATTGTAAAGCTTAGTAGCTAGGCGTTACACTCTAGTGAGCTCACGAATGAAAGGAAATGGAATGTTTTACTGTAAGTAAATTTTGAAGGAAAGGTTTGGAAAAAGATTTCGAAAAGGGAATGTTTGGAAATTTTTTCATCTTAAAAGCGAAATTCTATAATTTCATGACATGTAGGACATGTTTATGCATTCATGCATGAGGTTTACTTATTGGACTTTTTAGCTCATTCCTCTTCTTTTATTTTGTATTTCAGATGATGTGTAGCCAGATAGGGCGAGGAGGTCGCTTGTGGGCGAGCTACGATACCCGAGAGCATGTTTCAAATCAATTTTTTGTAATAACATAATTATTTTTTTGAATGGTTTAAGTTCTTGAGATGTTYGCGATTTTTGTTTTGAATAAATGTTGGGATAGTGATGATTTGTGAAAACACATTTTTATACTCTTTTGGGTATTGTTGAGTTTTAAATGGATAGTTTGATTATTTGTGAGTGAAGTGATGTAATATTCTTAACTTAGGATAGTTCCTAATCTGGGGGTGTTACAGAGTGTGTGGCCAGCTGAGGGGGTATAAATAGAGGGAAATAGGAGTTAATTTGACTTGAAGAAAAAGAAGCAAATAGCTTATGTAATAAGCCTTATTGAGCTTCTCCAACAAGAGTAAAAAATGGCTTCTCTTTGAAGCTTAATAAATCAGAATTTTGAGGAAAATTTAGCGAGGATTTCGGCCAGGAGTTCTGTGTAGTAGGTTGTTCAAAGGTCACATGGGCAAGGGCAAAGTCATTGGTCAGGTTATAGGCACCCTATGCATGCATGAATGTCCTAGTTTTGCATGCATTGGCTAATTCAAATAAAGGGCAATTCTAATAATTACACTAGGGCTATGAATATAATAATATCTCTGATGGGCACCCTTCCCAAGGCATGCTCGGATTATCCAAATGTGATAAAAATYGGTCTATGGCTCAAATCTAAAATAAAATGCATAATACGCACGTATGAAACTTATAAAATAATGCTAAATTATGATTTTTGAATATGCGGTCATCCTAAATAACTATCTAGAAATCGAGAACACTTGGGGTTTTACATCACTGCTTTTGTATATTTCATGTTAACTATCTTAATTCGTATTTAGTTATTGTATTGTTATTACTTCTAAGTTATTGTTTTCTAAATGGTTAATAATATTCTAGTATTATAAACTATTATATAAAGTTTCCTGCATAATTTGTGTCAATATCTTGTGGTATATTTGTGAACTTCAAATTACTTAATTGTCGATCTTCTATTTTTATAACAAAAATGGATACTAATGTGACTAATATCTTTCCCCCAACTAATACAGTGGTTGTTTGTATACACCGACTCATGTTTCTGGAGAAGCTTGAAAGGTTCTGTGGGATTGATTTTAAGAGATGGCGATAGAAATATTATTTTGTCTCGCCACACTAAAATTAGCAAGGTTTCTAATAAAAGAAGCCACTATTGTGCAAGAAAATAATAGGGGTATGTAATTGCATTAGATGTGCAGAAGCATTTTGATTTYTTGTGCATAAACTATAAGAATGAGGTTGAAAATCAACTTAGCAATAAAATAAAAATTGTTTGAACTAATAGTGGTGGAAAAAATATGAACACCATTTGAAGAATTTTGTTCATAATTTAGCACTATTCATAAAATAACGGTTGCTTACTCACCTTAATCAGATGAGATTGCAGCAGCAAAGAACTATACCCTCAAATAAATGATGAATGCTATGTTGATTAGTTCTAGATTACCCTAGAACTTGTGAGGTGTAACTGTACCATACAAGTATAAGGAAGAAACTCCTTATGGGTTATGGAAAGGTCAAAAACCATCATATAAATACTTAAAAAGTTTAGGGTGTTTGGCTAAGATAGAAGTACCAAACCTAAGCAAATAAAAATTGGCCTAAAACTTTCGATTGCATATTTGTTGGATATGCTCATAACAATAGTATATCATCCTTTCACAAATCAAACATTTAAGTATATACATGAAGATACTATTATTGAATCGATGAATGCTATATTTCTTTTAAGATGTCTTTCCTTGTATTAACCGGTGCAGAATGGCCTCTAATTTTGTATTACATGTTGGCCTAAACCGGTACTACAATATGCATACATTGTAATAGTCAATCGGCTATTAGAAAAGCACAAAGCAATATGTATAGTGGTAAGTCTCAACATATACATYGAAGACATAATACTATTACACAATTGATCTCTAATTGAAAAATCTCCACTGATTATGTGAAGTCAAAAGAAATTCTCACGGATTTGCTTACAAAAGGCTTATCAAGAGATCAAATTTAAAACCCTAAACATTTCAGCGATTATTCGTTAACATAAATTTTAGTGAAACATGATTAACTAAGAAGTTAAGATACGAACCAGTTAGAGAATGTCGAAATTAGAATATTTCATGACTATTTATTTAGTTATATATTTGTTAGTTACTTTAAATAAACGAATCGTAGTTTGGTCGTTAGTTAGAAGGAGTTTGGGCAGTAATATGCTACTAGAAGAAATAAACCCTAGTAATATTTATAATAATAATACTAATAATAGCAATAGTAATGTAATAAGAATCCTTTCATTTCCTTTCTTCATTAGTTAGATTTTTCACTACCACCACATCACCTCAATTATCCTTTATTTTCATTTAAAACATTTCATGATTCATTTCTTCTTCTCTATTGCCATTCTTCTCCTCGTATTTCATTTTTTTTCTTACATTATTTTAATGCATTCTATGTTAGTCATCACYATCCATTCTTCGATGTTTGGGGTTAAGAGATGTTAAACCTACAAGCATGGCCCTCCTATTAGCCGATAGGTCTATTAGGTCTCTATGGGGGTATGGAGGATGTATTAGTCAAGGTTGACAACTCATTTTCACGGTAGATTTTGTAATACCCGAGATTCCTTTTAATGAATTTTCATTTGATCGTGCGAATCTGTGAGCCAACTAGGGTTCGATAAAATTTTCTATGTGGTTAATGTTTTATTTATACATTAATAAGTGCGAAATTACGTGTTTGTCGGATTAGGGTCCTTACTTGGTTAAAGGCTCGACTCGTTGGGCATATTCATTTTCATTCGAAAAACTAGATTTTATCGAAAGAAAGGCCCATTGAATTTAATTTAATGAATTGGATTAGTTACGGATGGGAAAGTCCGAAAGATTTGGGTTAGGGCCCAAGTTAAAAAATATATAAAAATAAAAATAAAAATAAATGAAACCCTAAACCATCTTTATCTTCCTCCCCATTGCTACTGCTGCCCTCAGTCCCAGAAAAACCCTAGCCGCCGCCCACTCCCAAACCCTACCCGTCTCTTCTTCTTCTCTTCTTGTGGCCGCCATTCCCGTTTCTCCTCTGCCTACCCGACATTGCTCGTCGCGGCCCTTCCTTCTGTTTCTCCTCTCTCCCTCTTCTCTCCCCTTCTCCCACTACCAGATCCACTGGTCTCACTGCCAAGCTTATGACGAAGCGCTCTACCTAGATTGGCCTTCGTCTTCTTCTCCTTCTTCCCTCTTCCTCCTGCCTGACGTAGCTTTGCCGTCGRATTTCCAGAGCTGCCTGGCAAGAGCTCCGCGATGCCATCTGTGTGCGTCACTCAGCGGCTCRCAAACGTCCGATTAGGAGGATCCRTGCACATGGTCGAAGATCRTCCAGATCTAGAATCTCCCAAATCGTCCATCAATTCCTCTGCCTATCGCGTTGCTGTTGCCGCTCACCTAATCTGCTTGCCACGTCCATGTGTGCAGCTGCTGCTCACTAGATACGTGTGTCTTGCCTGCCACTCAGACGTTCTGTCACGCAGCCAGACCTGCGTTCATCATCTTCTTCTTCTCTTCTGCTCGAAYGATCTGCGCGACACCACCACCTACCCATGTTGTTGCTTCTCGACCAAGATCATGCGGGACTTCTTGCCTTGCCGGAGTTTGCTGAAATCAGGCCTGTTGTAGGCCGTCTRTTACTRGATTCTTTTGGCTGGCTGTTCGCCAATTCTGGGAGTGCATAGACCCACCAGGCGCCCAGCAAGCGCCCAGGCGCCCGATGCCTAAATGCCTAGACGCCCAGATGCCCAGTACTGTTGCGCGCGCCCTGTTTGAGGGCACTCTTGGGAATCCAATACCGCCCCCACAACATTTGGATATCGCGAACGTTAAAGGCAAAAAAGTTAACACTTGATATTGGAATTTATGACTCGTACATAATTTTGCCCTGAAGTGAGTTGGTGGGAGAACATAGATTAGGTTTATACCCGACCTAAGGTGTTGAATTGTAATCTTAAAAACATGATACTTGATAATATGAGAATTGAATATGAATTTACAATTGATAAGGACRTTCTTGGATTAAACACATAATATCTAAATTGGGACGATCGAACTAAGTAGACTTCCTTTTTGTAATCACAACTAGGTCATTTCGAGGCCTTGCGTTGAGAAAGTTTGAAGGAGTTTACTTCACAATTTAAGTAAGAACCCGTTCATGTAAAGGACTCCGGGTAAGTAATCCTCACATTTCATTAACGTTATGAATGAATGCAATTGAACTCTTTTAGTTGCTCTAATATGTTGTGTATAGGATTGTATATTGATGTGTGTAATTGTGTCGAATGTTACATGTGTTCATATCCTRTATTACTTTTATGTCGAATGATATGTTATATACGTTTGTATGCATTTCATGTCATGAGCATGTAGTTAGAATTCTACATATTACATTTTGATGTCACTCGTCTCTTGAACTATTCAAAACTGCGCTCACAAACTGCATTCCACAGAAATTTTGTGTTTTTCTTGGTCAACTAGGTTATAGGAGAAGCAATTTTGGAAAATCCTTCTACAAATCTCCGGTAGTAACCAGCTAACCCAAGGAAACTACGAACCTCCCCAACATTGGTAGGTGCCGGCCATCGTCGGACCGCCTCAATCTTACTCGGGTCCACTGCAATGCCTTCCTTGGATACGATATGTCCTAGAAATGGCACGCTATCCAGCCAGAATTCGCATTTCTTAAACTTAGCAAAGAGTTTCTCGTCCCTGAAAACCTGGAGTACCTTCCTCAGATGCTCCTCATGTTCTCCTTTGGATCGAGAGTATACCAATATATTGTCGATAAAGACTATGACAAATTGGTCTAAATACTCCTTGAAGATTCGATTCATCRAATCCATAAATGCAGTAGGTGCATTGGTCAACCCGAATGGCATCACCAAAAATTCATAGTGCCCATACCGAGTTCGAAATGCAATCTTAGGAATGTCCTCATTTCGAACCCTCAACTGATGGTATCCAGACCTCAGGTCAATCTTGGAGAAATATCCCGCCCCTTGGAGTTGATCAAATAGATCATCGATCCTTGGTAACGGGTATCTATTCATTATCGTCACCTTGTTCAACTCCCTGTAGTCTATGCATAATCTCATCGATCCATCCTTCTTCTTCACAAGCAGTACAGGTGCACCCCATGGCGAGAAACTAGATCGGATGAAACCCTTATCCATGAGATCTTGCAGTTGCTCCTTCAACTCCTTAAGTTCTGCAGGAGCTATCCGATAGGGTGCCTTAGAGATCGGTGCCGTTCCAGGCGCCAAATCAATAGCAAAGTCAATTTCTCTTATCAGGGGTAAACCTAGAAGGTCGTCCGGGAATACGTCCACAAATTCTCGAACAATCGGAATTTGTTCGATTGAGAGTTCTGTCTCAGAAATCTTTCCAAGTGAAGCCAGATAACCAGTGCAACCCTTCTTCATCATTCGACAGGCCTTCATAGCAGATATTATTGGGATGGACGGTTTCGCCCTCAATCTGACAAAGCAGAACTGTAGCTCACTAGGCGAAYCGAACATAACCTTCTTCTTGCGGCAGTCAATTGTAGCATGATGCTTTGATAGCCAGTCCATGCCTAAAATGACATCGAACTCCTGAATGTCCAGCACCACAAGCTCTGCCATTAGCTCATTCCCATCCAAAGCTATCGTACAATTCTTCAATATACATTCCGAATTCATGACTTTCCCAGAAGAGGTGGACACACTAAGTAGTGTATCCATGCGTGTACACGAGATTCGAAGTCTCTCAGCGAATGTGGGGTGGACAAAAGAGTGGGTAGCTCCCGAATCAAATAGTATATTGGCAGGTGTATTACATACAAATAAAGTGCCTACATAACAGGAAATATTAAATTCATGCAATCATTCATATTAATTCAATTAGCGAAATTTTAAAGTTATAGGTATCTGACACTACGATCGGTGCTCCATCGGCTTCCTCCCTCGTCATGGTGAAGACGCGTGCCTGAGCAGCTGGATTCGTCACTCTACAGTCCTTGGCCAAGTGTCCGGGTTTTCCACAGTTGAAGCATACTACAACACTTCCAACAGGACATTCTCTAATGAAATGCCCTGTCTTCCCACACTTGTAGCACACCCCCTTGCCGAAGAGGCACCCACACCAATGTTTCCTACCACATTTGGGGCAGGCTTTCTTCTGCTGTTTGCCTGGCTGATTCCCTTGCCTACTTCCTGGTCATACCTCCTCTTCTGACCACTCCTAGGATTTCCACCTCTAAATCTCTGATTCATCGATGGACTCTTAAACTCCTCCTTGCTCAACATTTGAGCCCTTTTTACCAAGAGGGATTTATTAACAACCTCTCGATACGAAGAAAGCTCAAATGGAATTACTGCCAGCTTAATCTGAGGCCTTAGCCCTTTTTCAAATYGCCTCGCCCTTCTTTCCTCCATAGCAACCAAATCAGCCTCAAATTTGGCTAGTTGTGTGAACTCAGCTTCATACTCAGCAACAGATCGGCTTTCTTGCTCCAGCCTCACAAATTCACGCTCTTTCTGCTRTCGTACGGTCTTGGGAAAATACTTATCATTGAAGGCCTCGATAAACATTCCCAAGTGAAGGGACTGGTATCCTTCTCGTGCTGGCGCTACACCATCAACCACCAGTCATACGCCTCTCCTTGGAGCATGTATGCTGCAAAATCAACCTTCTCTTCGCTCGAGCATCACATGACAAAGAAGGTTTTCTGTATTTCGGTCAGCCAATTTTCTGCTTCCACAGGATCAGTGGTACCCAAGAATGGTGGCAGGGCGAGCCTCTTAAATTCAGAGATCTTCCCGTACTACCGTGTTTCGCTCCTTCTCGACTGACTGGCCTGTCCGAAGGTAGTCATTGCCTACATAAAGGCCTCCATGGTCATTGGAGTCCCTTGTGAGGCACGGGTACTACCTGCCCCATCGTCCTGGGGCTAAACTGCCCTTTTTTGGGCTTGAGAGCGCGTAGTACGAACCATTACTAAATTAAAAATATTTATCGTGTAAGTACTTATACACAGATATAGTGCATGATCATAAAATCGAACATTCCACTTCACCCCAAATTTCAAGCTGAATCAAAATATATCATAACACTCAACATTTAACTCATTCAGAAATTTAAGTGTAAAATACAATTTTAACACTTAACATACAACTCATTCCAG
This sequence comes from Rhazya stricta, assembly GCA_001752375.1. Taxonomy (NCBI): domain Eukaryota; kingdom Viridiplantae; phylum Streptophyta; class Magnoliopsida; order Gentianales; family Apocynaceae; genus Rhazya; species Rhazya stricta. The sequence goes on from MEJB01000105.1 coordinate 701,453, forward strand.
AATCAAAATAAAACTCAACGCTTAATA
>MEJB01000105.1:702687-713468 GCA_001752375.1 Rhazya stricta
TAACATCAAGTACTACAAATACAACAATTTCAACTTTCGCCAATTTTCACACATCACATAAAATCCACAACACACATATTTCAACAATTAAGTATTCATCCACACACAACATATATTCCAACAATTAAGAGTATTCATTCCACATATCAATATAAAAATTCCACACAACACATATTCCAACAGTAAAAAAAAAACATTCAAATTTATTTATTTATAATGATATGAATGAGAGGATCACTTACTCGAAGTCCTACGTGTAAACGGGTTCTTACTTAAGTTGGAAGTAAACTCCTCAAATCGATTTCAACGTATGTCCTCGAAATGATCTCGAATTCACAATATTCGGATGTTGGATGGTAATGGATTCCCGAACGTACGTCATGGGATGTGCAAAATGTTTCTGAACGTCGGGCACGGAACGTCAGGCGTCGCGCACTGGCGCCTGGGCGTCACTCACTGGACGCCTGGGCGTCTCACTGGGCGCCTGGCTTTGCTCACTGGACGCCTAGGCGTCACCCTGGGCACCTGGCGTTGCTGAGCAAGCTTGGCGCTGGCACTGCTGGTCGCCAAGGAGCAGATCCTTGGCGCACGAACAGCGTATGGCCCATGAACAACTGGGTTCTGCCCCGACGCTGTGCCGACGAAGAAATCAGTCTCTGCTCAAGCTCGCGGCGTCTGGTTGACGGCGTGGGACAACCGGTGACGCGAGCAGCAATGGCAGAAAGTCAAAACGAYGACCACTGCAAGGTTTTAGCTTCAATTCAAGGGGAAACAAAAATCTGTTGAGCAGAGGGAAAGCCTTTCGCGGCGGCAGATCTGGCGATGGCGTCACGCAGATCTGGCTACATCGAGCAGGTAATGGGTAACGACAGCAGATCCGGTGACGGTGTCGCACGAACCTGATCGTTCCCATAGAGAAAGGAAATGACGACAGCGGGCCTGGCGATGGTGTCGCACAGATCCGATCACTCTTACAGAAAAGGAGAGGATTGCGGCAGATCTGGCGACAGCGTCGCACAGATCGGTCGCCCTACAGAGAAGAGGATTACGACGGCGGGCCTGGCGATGGCTTTGCATAGGTCCGGTCGACCTTACAGAGCAGAGAAATAACGATAGCGGGCCTGGCGACGATGTCACACAAGTCCGCTTGCACTTACACAGCGAAAGAACGAAGGTGACTTATCGAATCTGGTAGACGCGGTTGCTCTGGCAGACGTRGTTGCTCTGGCCGAACATTCGCGAGTCTGAGCGGCACACAATGACCGTTTCGGGCTGGTACTGCAACTACGGGAGAGACGGCAACGTCTCCAGATGGTTGGCGATGGTAGCTATGGGGCGTATCACCAATCGAGCTGCGATCAGTGGTAGCATCGACAGAGGAACGAAGAGGAGAGAAGGAGAAGCTGAACGAGTCACGACGAACAGCGTCGTGTCAGGCAGAGCGGCACGGTGACGGCAACGGCAACGGCGACGGCGGAAGGAAGAAGATGGTTCTAGGGCTTTTTCTTTTTCTTTTCTTTTCATTTTCTTTCTTTTTCTTTTCTTATATATTTTCTTTTTTTTTGGGCCTTTTGGGCCGCAACTCAACCCGTCGGGCCTTCCCATCTAAATCTAATCAAAACCCATAAATTAAACGTAAYGGGCTTCCTTTCAACAAAAGCCCAACTTTCGGCTTAATTACTAAATAAGCCCACAAATCAAGCCTTTAGCCAACGGTAACTCGTATTTGATATGGATAATATTTTTACATCTATTAAACGTGCGATAAAAATATTAATCATATAAAATGTCCAATCCTAGTTGGCACACAAATTTCACGTAAAATCAAATAATTTATAAAAAAAATTTTGGGGTGTTACACTATCTCTCTGTCAAAATTGCTTTAATACCATCACTAAATTCGGGATTACCACCTTCACCTGATACCCTTGGGTGGAGAGGTCTGGGCCGTTACTTAGGAGCCATTGGCTTTCGGGAGAGCTGGTTCCATTGTCATTTGGTATCAGAGCCAACCCATGCACCAGAAGTGTGGGGATTAATCCACCGACTGGAGGGACAACTGTTAATAACAGCAACAGAGGGGTCTTTAACAGCGTAAGCTGTTATCACCTTGAGGCCTATATACTGTGCAAGACGAAGTCTGTGAAAAACTGTTTAGAAAATCGGAGCAACATGGCTCTGATACCAAATGACAATGGAACCAGCTCTCCCGAAAGCCAATGGCTGTCAGGAGACGACACTCCATCACACTTAAGTCTCAGGATCCCCCATAAGGCAATGGAAGCATCACACTTAAGTCTCAGGATTATATCAAGTTTTTTTAATTTCTTTTCTAAATTAAGTTTTATGGACGGAACATGAACTTATAGGACACGTGGGAAATCGCTCGGTGAGTACCACCAACTTTGCCTAACGAAGTCTCGAGCCGATGCCAACCATAGATTTTCGTCTCTATGGCCTAAGACTATTTCTTGTCACCCATTTCTAAAGTAAGACCGTAAACCTAAATATGTCGTCGTTTTTTATAGTAGAATGGTAGGCAACTCTATATCCTTTTACAGAACTTAGGTTTTTACATAAGTGGCTATAAGAGATGTTTTGTATGAAAGTTGCTACACTAATTTAATATAAATAATTTTGTTTAGTAATCCTATGATTAGCTGACGTTTACAGACGTTTCTACAATAATCTTTTTCTCCATTATTTTAAATCAATAAATTTTGATTTGTATCAAAACGTCTGACCGTTCCGCTAAATAAACTTCAAGTACGAGAAGACTTAAACTATATTTTAAATAATTCTCCTTTTTTATTAAGTAGATAACGACTAATGTAGCCTGAGGCCGCGTAAAATGTCCTCATCATTCGTAACTACATCATGGGTGCTCGGGGATAGATATGTTGTCTTAGCAAAAGTTCGGAATTGTGTTTGTGGAGGAAGTGGTGGATGACGTACAAAGGGTTGTCTTATTGTGTAAGGACTTGTGTGTGTGGAGGTGTTATTCGTCATGATGTGGTATAGTGTTCGTACTACTAACAAGGGCGACAGCAAAAAGGGAGTGTGAACATAGCTAGTACGTTATACTATTTTTGTTATCAGATATCGTGAGCCAACTTACCGTAACTTATATACCTGAGGAAAGGTTAGTTTCCATAAATATGCTGTGTAATCTTTCTAACTCGGATTGCCTTCTGAATAGGAAATGTTCTATATAATTTGTTCAAATAAACTATGATAATGTCTAAAGTAAATAAAGTTTAGCATATAGATATTCATGATTAATTCTGATTCTCTTCTTTACTATGACGGTTTAGATGAAGATTAGAATGTTTGGTATGATTTAGTTCAAACTTTGTCGGTAGGATCGATATAACGCTGTTTCTGATCCTCGTCTTCGGGTCCGGACACCTTTGCGGATAGCGTTAAATAGAGGATTTCAGGGGACATATGAAATGTTCTAAGACTGAAGCCGTATTGTACCTTATGTGTTGATCGCAGAAATGATGTCGTCAATATGTAAATAAATGTGATGTAGTCATCTCTATCACTTGGACGATGTAAGTTGAATAATACTGTATTGTAATAGTACGAACCTTTTGAAAAATGACTAAGCTGCGAGGATGTGTTGCGTAAGTACCAAATAGAGTTGACTTCTGTGGTGAAACGGATGAGGTTCTGAGGATTTACTCAAAAATAACTTACCGATCCTCTAGATGTCAGGATAAGGCCCTAAGCGTCGGTTTGTAAGTAAGGAGGAGGTCTTTACAAACCTGTCTATGAGTTTAAGAAAATACTTCTACGGGTAGGTTCAAACAGTTGTCTTTAATCTTTTTCTTTACTGAAAGAAGAAGACCTATTTCCTTGGGTACCTAAAATGAGGCCGTTTATAAAGTTTCTAAGGATTGGTACTTGTCGCGGACGGAAATCGTCTTATATGCTACTCACACTTTGGATCATATCTCACCTTTGCTATTCTTCTGACTTGGCTCATTCTGAAGTGTTTTCCTAGTTGTAGAAGTGGTTTTCTTTCGTCTTTTCTATATAATCTTTGAACTACTCTACCGCTTTGTAAAATTCTTTTTTAGCATAGTTCTGGAGAGTATAGGTGTTACTTCTAATTAAGTGTTGTCTGCTATAAGTCTATCGCACTTAAACATGTGAGGCATAAGTCCGCCTGGTGAGAATGGGTAACACGGAGGTCAAGGAAGACTACACTGGTAGTTTACAAAGCAACAATCTAACACAAATGTGATTCTTAACTGTCTATAATGTGCATCGTTCATCTTCTAAGACAGTCTGAATATTCTGTTAGGCAATTAGTTAGTTACCGCGGGTACCTGGTGTAATCCAATCACGTTAATTTGATAACTGGTCGGTAGAAATAATTTCGACGAAAATATTCTGAAATTCTAATGATAACCATGCTATTACGTGACTCTAATCTATTAGAATTATGCTATTGAAGAACATGTTGATGGATATATTCATCAACTTTTCTATTTGTGATTGTATTTTGGAACTTTAGTTGGAACCTCCGTTAGCAGAGAAACACTCCAAGAAGGTATAGGAAGTAAAACGAATTACTAATAATGACATCTTTTATTTTAGTAACCGGAAATTCAAGTTGTTCTTTTCGCGGAGATATGTTTCTCATATGTTCATTTGGGATCGTCGGGAAGACTTGGAACTAGAAATTCATTAATAATTTACTATGGTATCTAACACGAAGATATTTAAATAAAAATATTCTAATGTGTAATGAGGACGGAGAACGAGACTGTTGGAACTACTTTACGTTTCTTTTGTGCTGAAGGTGAGTTAACATAGGATTGTCTCCTGAGGTGCGACTGGTTGCCCCGAAATGAATGTGCGTCCTAAAGCGTGTGCCGTACGTTAGAGTTGTTTGACGGAAGCCGTTATCTAAGCTTGGACCCATACCGGAGACTGATGGGAATTTATATGATTACTCATTGAGGTGTCGACTGTTGTGTTTGTGCGGGTCTCACACCATATAGAACTCTGAGGCTCTGGAGGTCCCATCAATTCTCTCGAATATTTCTCAACTCGGGTTAGGTGGATGGGTCGATATTCGATAAGTCAACTGTGCAAATTGACTCATGTGGATCGGAGTGAGCGAATATCGTCTTGAGGTTGTCCTAGGGGGGTCCAGGTGGTAACGAATGCGTAGCCCCGGGTTGATGATTGCCATGGGATGAGGAGTGTGTTGGAAGACTGCCGGCTGGGCTCGCCACGGTTATGATTATGAAACAGGGACCCTCTTTTTGTTTCATACCTGGGTGAGCTGTGTAGGTGGTTATTGGGATACCCCCGACTTGGGTGTTGCTAGAGAAGTGAATATAACGACGCTAGGCTTGTTTGCCGATTACTTCCATCATAAGTTGGAATGACCGTGGTAGTTTGGATAGCCGACCCATTGATAGCTGGGACTCCGAACCGAGACTATGAGTATTTGCCGTTACTTGAGTCGAGAGAGAGACCGTGTTCGGTTGACGAGGCATTCATTGCATGCGTGTCTTGGTGTTACGCCCGAGGGATGTGCGTTACCCAATAGAGTCTCCTGGGATATGTCAGACGGAAACCTAATGGCCTTAGGATTTGAAGTGTAGGAGATTCCGATCCTGGTGAACGGGCCCTGGAAAACCAGTGGGTTATGGACCGCAGAAGCTTGCGTAGACTTGCGTATCTCTCCAGAAAGCTATGAGGTCTGAGAAGATCCCGGGTAAGAGCCTAATCCTTAATGTCTTTTGGATCAGGGTCGATGATCTGCTCGAGAGGTATACCAGCGTAGAAATTCATTTGACGAGATGTGTAGCTTGTTCATGGAGAGGGTGGGGTTTCCCATAGGTCAGCCGTTGGAAGTCATGTGTAAACCCTATAGGCAAGAAAGAAACCACAGTCTAACACTCTGAAGGTTGTGGGAGACACTGCCATCTGGATGGACAGGCGAATCGCTGGAACGTCCATATGGGTCACGACCGAGTGGATACCCCGACTGGCTTCACCTTCTGAAGTCCGACTGTTTGTAACGAGCGAGTCTTCTCTACAATAGCGCTTTGTGCTCGGAGGAACGGAACAGGTTCGCTCTCCACCCCTGTATCTGTCTTTGCGCCTCTGGCTGTGATATTCTGTCTGTGTACCGACAGTATTTATCCTTCTGCTGCTGAGGTAGGTGATTGCTAGAAGTCTAGGAGTTTAGGGTGGTGCCGGAAAAGCGATACCAAGTGGGAGCACCCTATAACGGTGTCATGAAAGCCGCTATGGACTATAGTGGTGAGGGCGTAAATGGATGATTCGTAGTGGATGGATTCCCTACGATCCATATTGTGTCTGAGAAGACCTCCACGAGCGGTATGCTGAAATGAACTGTTGCCTGACTAAAGTACTTGGGTAAGGTTAGGGAGCCAGAGCGAACACGTACTTACCTCTCTGATTAGACACGACCGAGACTAAGGCGCGGAATGTACCTTTATATACTTCATCAAGGGAAGGGAGACAAAAGTTCTTTATACTGCTGACCGGATAGGTGGTTGAAGAAGGGGTTTTCGGTTGACTTGTATGCCGTTCTGTCTGTTCGTGAGGCAAGTAAGTCGTGAATCAGACTTCTAGAGGGTTTTTTACGGGTGCGTAGAGGCGATTACGCGTACCGACCGGGCCTGAGCACGTCCGGAAAGCCCCTTAATTGAGTACGAGACTCCATGTTTATGTTGGGTGAAGTAATGATTTGCCCTGGAAATGTGGCTGATCGAGCCTTTTGCTTACTGTTCAGTGCAAGGAATAGGAAACCCGGGACCCCGACTGACTTATCCTTGATGTCGCCACGAGGGTCTGGCTTCAGCCCGGAATGAAAACCTACAAAAGCTGAGTCACGATATAGCGATGTGACTGGAAGCCGTCTCTAAGGTATGCGACCAAACGAAGACTACATGGTTTAGACTGTATACTTTGGTCGCTCACGGATGGGTTATTGCGAAATTCCGATAGGCTCTATATGAAACTTGGAAACGTCAACTTTGAACTGTATTATCATCTGTAACAATTAAGATCAATTGTTTCTTGTGTTTACAGGTAGAAAAAAAGCATCAGAGCTATCAAACTGAAAAAGTATTTACTGTCTAGGTTTTATTATAATTCCCTTGACATTATCACATTGGAAGTCGGTCTTCCACAACTTCAATACAAAACGGATATGAATACCCACGTATCGGGCCGATTCTAGGAAATGAAATGATTACCCTTGTAGTCCAGTAAGATTAGGTCAAAGATCTACCTTCCGTAGAATTTTGATTCGTATAACCTCTACAAAACGTTAAGTTCACATAATGCTCCACATGTTTACTATAATAATAGGGAGATGACTAGTCCATACTTAACGGTACGATAGTAGCCTATTCCTCTTCTTTCTACGTTCCTAATCTGTAGCCCTGTACCTCCACCCCTACTGTTGTTCCTGTGAATGTAGGATAGACTTTGCTTCTTCACGCAGTTATACTGTAGTGTCTTACCTTTACTTATCCACCCGTCTTACTCTACCCAACTAATCTGAAACTGGTTCTTCCGAATCCCTAATTTGCCTTTAGAAACGAAATTAGACTATTTTTTTCCATTTCCGAACGTCCTTAAAAATTAGAAAGTCTTATTGAGACTCTTGTATTTATTAGAGTCGGTAGTAGTCTTTAACCCAATCAATGGTCATGCTATATCTCTTGGTGTCTCCCTAACGAGTTATCCAACAAACTGTATACTCTCGTCCGATCAAGCATTAGGATCAAGATAGAAGGACAAAAGTAAAGTGTTCTCAATGTGCAAAGAACAATGGTATGTATATGAAAGATTAAGCAGGAGTTAATTAAATACGTGAAGTTTCGCTCGGTTTTAGATCCCGAAATATCATTTTCACGAAAGTTTAACAATACGATCAACGACAGAGTACCACAATGAGATCTCATAAGAAGTCTCGACAGCTCTTAGAATGAATGAACGCACAGTTAGGTATGTACAAGAAGTTAGATATAGAAGTCGCTTAGGCTAGAGGAATGACTAAGGTCGGAGTCTGTGTCTTCCGAGAGACTCCGCTGTATCATCTGCTACCATGGCGCAATGCGTAAGTTGCCCGAGTTTTAGTAGTCAGAGTACCTTACTGAAGCTTTTATGACCGTAAAAAGATCTAATCATACGTCAACGTAAACTTTATTATAAAGTTCAAAAAGAAGTAAGAGATAAGTCAAGAAAATAGCCGTAAAAGAAATTTCCATCAGAAATCACGTTTAGAAGATGACGACTTCTAGACAAGTTAAATAGGGAAGTTGCTTTAGAAAGAGAAATACAGTGTAGTCTTCTTGAGCCTCGTGTACATTGTGATCAGGGGTACTGGCCTAGTTTTTAGTAATCAGAGACTTACAGATTTAGAAGTAAAACCTGATTCAACTATTAGTTTCAAAAGAAGTAGTTAGTTGTTCAAAGGAAAAATATTAAGAGAATACGAAAACTTCCTATAGGAAAACTCAGATTGTGTCTTACAAGTCATCATCATACAAGGTCGTAGGCAATTTTATTGTCATAACTATAAGATTTTGGTGCAGATTGTGTAACCAAATTGAGTAGAATCGGTTAGTTCATACGTCTTTTAGATTTAAAAAAATGCTACTAAGGAAGTTATGAAAAAAATGATATTATTAAACATGTACAAGATTGTAATAATTGTCATCTTTTCATACGTAGATCTTCTAGAATTACTCGATACTTAAGTTTCTATTTCTAAGGTTTCTTGGAGAAAACTATTACACCTTTATAGGATGGAAGTCCATTTCCAGTGGTTAATCACGGTTTATGAACAAGTTGTAACAATCGATAGCTCTAAATAGTTTAAGTTTTACATCTGGCCAAGGTTTGTATGGTTATTTCATAGTTACATTTGCGACTTACAACTAGTTGTGATTCAAGTCTAACAGATGTCTCAAAAGGGAAATTTGTTTAAATTGCCGAAATCTGTGTATGTAAAATAGATAATTTGAATGTCTTACTGCAGATTCTATCTCTCCTACGAAGTCCTGGTCGGAACAATCACGCTTCGTGGGGTGGCGCCCTGGGTGGAATGAGTGAGGCTCACCGACTGGGTAGCTTAAAAAGTGCCGAGCGGTTTGCCTGCAATAGTGTAGCGGTGTCCTAGAGAGTCATAGGACTAAGGGCAGTTCATTAAGTCATTTTATACTAATTTCAACTTTTTGTAACAAAGTTTATCTGATTGTATAACAATTAATACAAGTTTTGAATCGATACCCGTAGCTCAATGGGTCAGTCCCTTATATGCAGGATACGTGGTCTTTCACACCCCTAATTAGGTGGCTGACCTCCCTCGTTGATATTATTGTCCGTTGTCTCCCAGAAATTTGTTCGCATTCGACAATAGTGGGGAACTCCGAATATTATGACAACGTTATGCTTCATAACACTTTTTTTCGACAAATCTTTTTAGCTCGTTGAACCGAGACTATGTAAAAGCCTAGCTTCCAAAATAAAAGATTTGTCATTTATTTTATAATTCTTTTACTTATCAATAACTCGTTAGAAAGGTACTCAAAAGGTATGAATAAGAGTAAAGATATTAATATAAATGACAAATTTTTTATTTTGGAAGGCTAGGCTTTTACCTCTAGGGACAAACTCTATTGCAGGGAAACCGCTCGGGTTACCTTTTAGGCTACCAGTCGCGGCTACTCCACCAGCGCCACCCACCGGGAGCCGTTCCGGTAGTGATCTGGATAGATTCATGTAAGACATTCAAACTATCTATTTTACTACAGATTTCGCGTATATTTAGAACAAATTTCCTTTTAGATGAAAACTAATAATCTCTATATGGATATATATCATTTTAGCTTAAGCTGGGAGTATGACCGCAACCGAGACTATGGTTTAGTGTTCATCAATCAAAGAAAAATTATCCTAATGTGACCCAAGCTTTGAGGTTCGGAATGAATTAGTCGTCGAGACTAAAATGGTTCGAAGGTGAGGTGAGGCCTAAAAATAAACGTAAAGCTAAAACTTATAGTCGTTCCGATACAGTATTTCTCTTTTATTAAGAAACGGACTAATAGACTGACTGCTCTTAAAAATGTCTATTCGTACTTATCCCTTGTGCGTGTCTGTAGCTGCTGCGGGGAATGAGTGATATTGTTGTATTAGAAAAAGTTCCGGAATTGTGTGTTTGTGGCTAGGAAGTGTACGATGGATTGTACTCTAATACAGTTGTCTAGACGTGTTACGGGAAGCGTGTCTGAGGAGTTGGAGAATACGAATGACCTCAAAGGCTTTGTTACGGTTAGGGAGGGACGGAAGCCGTTCTAAGCTTGGACTAAGCCGAAGACTATGGTTTACTTTTACCTGTAGTCGAGAGGGTTTTCGGTTACGACAATCTTTTACCGTGAGGTAGTGTGAAGACAACAGTTGCTTCATCCATTAGGGCTTCCGGTGACCAGGACTATGGGAACCACCTCTCCAGACCCGGCAATGAATTCTCGTAGACGAGAAGCTGCTCTCCGACCAAAGGTAACAGTAAACCATAGTCTCGGTTTGGGTCCACAAAACCTTAGACGGCTTCCGTCCTCTAACCGTGATCTCTGAGGTTATTCGGGCACAAGTCAGGCACTCAGGCAATCAGTCCGGTGGTTCTTCCCACCAGGCCGTCATTCTCCCCGCTCCATTAGGGGCGGTTCGTGACCCAGGTCCGCCGGGTACACTTTCGTTACCATCCTGAACCCGCT
>MEJB01000105.1:713493-725248 GCA_001752375.1 Rhazya stricta
CAAAAAAGAAGTAGAGTAGTTCCAAGAAAATATAAAAGACGACGAAAAAAAACACTTCTTACAACTAGGAAAACTTCAGATTGTGTTCTTACAAAGTTTTAAATCATACAGATCGTAGTGCATTTTATTAGTCATATCCTTATGATTTGGTGCAGATTTGTAACCAAAATTGTCGTTAGACATGATTAGGTTATACGTCTTTAGATTTAAAATGCTACTACAAGTTATGAAAAAAATGAATTATTAACATTACAAAGTGTTAATAAAGATTATCTTTTCATACAAGTCTTCAGAATTATCGTATTAGTCAATTTCTAAAGGTTTTCTTGAAAAACTATTTTACACCTTTATAGATGGATCCTACAGGTTAAATACGTTTAGAACAAAGTTAAAATCGATTACAAAATTAAGTTGCCATAATTGAAGTCATCATAGTACCATTTGGACTACAACTACGTTGTGATTCAAGTCTTAACAGATGTCTAAAAGGAAATTTTTGTTTAAATTCGCGAATCTGTAGTAAAATAGATAATTATCTGTCTGTTATGAATCTCCAGAATCACTTCGAACAAACCCTCGTGGGTGCGCCCTGTGAATGAGCCCGACTGTAGCTTAAAGTGCCCGAGCGGTGCCTGCAATAGAGTTGTTCCTAGAGGGTAACTAAAGGAGTTCATTATCAATTATTATTACAAATTTTCACCTTTTAACAAAGTTTCTTTTATAACATGATCAAGTTTGTGAAGTAGATACGTATCATGCAGTTCCGTAGAGTGCAAGAGTGACGTGTCTTGGAGCCCCCTAATTAGGCTGACCTCCCTGGTTGATAATATTGTCGTTGTCTCCCAAAATTGTCGCCATTCGACAATATTGGAACTCGAATATGAGTGGACACGTCTACTTTCATACCACGTTTTTTGACAATCTTTTAGCTCGTTGAACCGAGCTATCGTAAAAAGAGAGCGCGTAGCTTCCAAAAATAAAAAGAATTGTCATTTATTATAATTCTTTACTTATCATAACTCGTTAGAAGTTACTCAAGAGTATAGTAAGTAAAGAGATTTAGTGAAGTAGAATAGACAAATCTTGTGTATTTTCGGTTAGAAAAAATGTATCAAGACTTAATCAAAAATGAAGATTTTCCAAGACATTCAGAGACTGATGATTTTGACCCGTATGGCGGACCACTCTTACATGTGCCTCCAGAGTTCTTCTGATGTGACATAAAGAGAAAGATTCGTTGAAGATAAGATTGAACAGATATTACAGAAAGTAGAAGATTCTGCACTAAAGACTTCTTTAAACAAATGGCCGACAAAAGTACAATTATTGAAGCCTTTTATTAAAGCTGCTTTAGACTTTAAGAATTATTGTACGATTGCAATTATTGTATCTTAACAGTACTCTTGTGAAATGAAAAACAGAAGATAGAACTTCACTACCTCCTTTGAACAACCTTTGAGCAATCCCTCTGTGAGTTCTCAATACTATTCATTTCTTAATATTATTTACTGTTTAGAAAATAAAACCTTCGATCCGAAAATGGTTTTTCTTTTTTTGTTCTGATACCATTTTCTATTAAGCCATATCAACTGAAAAAATATAACTGGATAGCTTAAGCTTTTGGGATAGCTGGTTCCATTGTCATTTGGTATCAGAGCCAACCCAGGTTTGAATCCTGCCGAAGGCAGGAGGATTGCACTGGTTCGAAACTCCAGTAAGCCCGTTGGTCAGCCGTGAGTCCATTCGTCAGCCCAGGAAAGGTGGTCTCGGCAGGTGGTCCCGGTAGTAAGAGGGGAGTAAGTAATCCCGAAAGCACTGGGTCCGGGGCAGCCATGCGAAAGCGTGGTGGGATTTGGGGGATCTTCAGACTTAAGTGTGATGGAGTGCTGTCTCTTGGTAGCCATTGGCTTTTGGGAGAGTTGGTTCCATCGTCATTTGGTATCAGAGCCAAGCCAAGTTCAAATCTTGCCAAAGGCAGAAGGATTGCACTGGTTCGAAACTCCAGTAAACTCGTTGGTCAGCCCAAGAAGAGTGGTCCCGGTAGGTAGTCTTAGCAGTAAGAGGGGAGTAGGTAATCCCGAAAGTACTGGGTCCAGGGTAACCATGCGAAAGCGTGGTGGGATTTGGAAGATCCTGAGACTTAAGTGTGATGGAGTGTCGTCTCCTAAAAGCCATTGGCTGTTAGGTGGACTGGTTTCTGTAATTCCCACCTACCTGGAGGTCTCGGGTTCGAAACATCTCTGGCGTTGGTCAGCCATGAGTCCATTGGTCAGCCCCAGGTGAGGGTGGTCCCGGCAGGTAGTCCCGTCAGGGTGTGAAGTCGGTAATCCCAAAGGCACTGGGTCCTGATACCCTTGGGTGGAGAGGTCTAGGCCGTTACTTAAGAGCCATTGGCTGTTAGGTGGACTGGTTTCTGTAATTCCTACCTACCTAGAGGTCTCGAGTTCGAAACCTCTCTGGTATTGGTCAGACCCAGGTAAGGGTGGTCCCGGCAAGTGGTCTCGTTAGGGTGTGAAGTAGGTAATCCCAAAGGCACTGGGTCCTGATACCCTTGGGAGGAGAGGTCTGGGTCGTTACTTAGGAGCCATTGGCTTTCGGGAGAGCTGGTTCCATTGCCTTATGGTATCAGAGCCAACCCAAGTTCGAGTCCCGCCGAAGGTGGGATTTTTGCAAAGGTTGAAACTCCTCTTGCGTTGGTCAGCGCAGTGAGACCGTTGGTCAGCCCCAGGTGAGGGTGGTCCCGACAGTAAGATGTGGTCCCGTCAGGTGTGGGGAGTAGGTCCGAGTGGCGCCGTGCGTAAGCATGGTGGGACCTGGGGGATCCTGAGGCTTATAAGCGGTAGAATACCGTGTCCTGATAGCTTAAGCTGGTAGGTGGATTGGCACTCTATAAATCCTTACTACCTGGAGGTCTCGGGTTCAAAACCACTCTGGCGTTGGTTAGCTGTGAGTTTCCATTGTCATTTGGTATCAGAGCCAACCCAGGTTCGAATCCTACCGAAGGCAGGAGGATTGCACTGGTTCGAAACTCTAGTAAGCCCGTTGGTCAGCCGTGAGTCCGTTGGTCAGCCTAGGAAGGGTGGTCTCGGCAGGAGTAATGTATCTATAAAATAATATAAGGCAATGGTATCAATTTAATATTACTTAAAGATCCGGTTCCAGAACTGCTAGGCTTAGAATCTTTTGAAGAGCTTTTCTTGGTTGAACTTAAAGGCAATGATTTTATTTTCTAAACAGTAAATAATATTAAGAAATGAATAGTATTGAGAACTCACARAGAGATTGCTCAAAGGTTGTTCAAAGGAGTTCTACCTTCTGTTTTTCATTCAACTCTTATATAGATGTTTACAAGAGTACTGTTAAGATACAATAATTGCAATCGTACAATAATTCTTAAAGTCTAAAGCAGCTTTAATAAAGGGCTTCAATAATTGTACTTTTGTCGGCCATTTGTTTAACGGAGTCTTWAGTGCAGAATCTTCTACTTTCTGTAATATCTGTTCAATCTTATCTTCAACGAATCTTTCTCTTTATGTCACATCAGAAGAACTCTGGAGGCACATGTAAGAGTGGTCCGCCATACGGGTCAAAATCATCAGTCTCTGAATGTCTTGGAAAATCTTCATTTTTGATTAAGTCTTGATACATTTTTTCTAAATTTTTCTTCATCTCATCAAGTTCTTTTATCTTTTCTGCTTTGCTTTTCTGTGAAGATGTTGATCCTTTTGAAGTCTTCTGTTCAGTCTTCTTCGTTTCATCATACTGGGTTCACCACTTAATTCGTACTGTTCTTGCTAAAGCAGCCTGTCCAAATCGGTTAGGAATCTTTGAATATTGCCAGACTAAAATCCATGGAACCTTTATCAAGAAGAAGAAAGTCATTTCTTTTTCTAATTCTGTTGCAAACTTGGATGGCATCTTCATAAAAGATTGATATCTGTCAAACATTTCTGGAGGAAGAATGTTGGCTGCAATCCCGAACTTAGTCCACCATTCATAAAACCATCTAGGAATTGGAGTAGGCAAGTCTGTCTTCAGTTGAATAAACCATGAATGCGTGTAGGGTCGAATCAGTAAAAAGTTTTCCCAAGCATGAATGTAGTCATAATAAGTGAATGTAGCAGGTTTCATATTTAATGATGTAGGGAAAGATACTGCTGTAGTAAAGCTTGTTGTCTTCCATGTTTTCGGAGTCAGAATCTGTAGTATACGGACTTTGGAATAAGCGAGGCGTTCACAGCCTGGCTTCTCTCTGTCTTGTTGCATTGCATGCTGTTTCAATTGATTTGGTGTAGATAAGAATAGCTTCGTACCATTCTTTAGTCTTCATAGGATTGTTAGAAATATAATGAAAATCTGTAAATAAATAAATTGAAAATATATCCTTAAAGGATAAGTCTTCGTGCTCATCTTCTAAGGTCATAATCAATGAAGGAGTCTTTTCAAACCATTCACCAGGTTTGACTTGTTCTATCATATTGGATGTAGAAGGKGAGGGAAAAGCAGGAAAATCAGCTAATCTAGTAAAAAGGGCTTCTTTAAAGTTACTGGGTGGAGAAGTTTGTGCAAGGACATTGGCAAATCTGTTGACAAATCTAGTAGGTGGTGAAGGAGGTGTTTGTGTTAAGGCTTGAAAACGATTCTGTTGTATAGGAGTAGGGGCTCGTGGTCTACTCATGCTTATCCTGTAAAAATTCTCGAGTCAGATAATCAGGCAAAGAATTATTTTTTCCTTTAATAAATTTTATATCAAAATCGAAAGCAGATAAAATCGCTTGCCATCTAGCAAAAATATGTTTAGAAACTAAATTTTTTACATCTTTTTCTAAAACATCTTTTGCAGCTTTGCAGTCAATTAGTAATAAAATTTTTTTATTAATTAAATCATCTTGAAATTTTGTAATACATAATACAATTGAAAGCATTTCCTTTCTAATTGTAGAATATTTTTTCTGTGCAAAAATCCAAATGCCAGAATGAAATCTTACCAACTGTTCTTTATCAGAATCCGGTAATCTCTGTTTTAAGATACCACCGTAGCCGAGCTCTGAAGCATCCGTTTCAACCACCATGAGTGCATCAGGGTGAGGTATTCCAAGACAAGGCAGGATTTTAATTAATTCTTTAATTTTTTTAACTATTTGAGTATGTTCTTCAGTCCATTGAGGTGCATTTTTTCTAAGTCTTTTATATAACGGTTCAACAATAATCCTTAAATCTTTTATAAAATCAGATACATAATTTAAGCATCCTAAAAATCTCTGTAATTGTTGTTTTTCTTTAATTTCATCAGGAAATTTATCTCCAAAACTAATTGCTCTACAAATTGGTTTATAAGTTCCCTGACTCAGTTCATATCCTAAAAATCTACATGTAGTTTGAAATAATTTCATTTTTGATGCAGATAATACTAATCCATTTCGTTTAATAGTTTTAAAGAATATATGTAAATGCTTAAAATGCTATTCAATAGATTTAGAGAACACAAGTACATCATCAATATAAATAATACAAAAATCAGGAGACGGCACTCCATCACACTTAAGAGCCATTGGCTTTCGGGAGAGCTGGTTCCATTGTCATTTGGTATCAGAGCCAACCCATGTTCGAATCCTACCGAAGGCAGGAGGATTGCACTCGTTTGAAACTCCAGTAAGCCCGTTGGTCAGCTTAGTGAGACCGTTGGTCAGCCCCAGGTGAGGGTGGTCCTGGCAGGTGGTCCCGTCAGGGTGTGAAGTAGGTAATCCCGAAAGCATTGGGTCCTGATACCCTTGGGTGGCGAGGTGTGGTCCGCTACTTAGTAGCTTAAGCTTTTGGGATAGCTGGTTCCATTACCTTATGGTATCAGAGCCCACCCAGGTTCGAGTCCCGCCGAAGGTGAGATTTTCGCAAAGGTTGAAACTCCTCTAGCTTTGGTCAGCACAGTGAGACCGTTGGTCAGCCCCAGGTAAGGGTGGTCCTGGCAGTAAGACGTGGTCCTGTCAGGTGTGGAAAGTAGGTCCGAGTGGCGCCATGCGTAARCGTGGTGGGACCTGGGAGATCCTGAGGCTTATAAGCAGTGGAATATCGTATCCTGACAGCTTAAGCTTTTGGGATAACTRGTTCCATTGCCTGGTGCTGATCAGAACTGTATACAAGAAGGATTAATTCCAACAAAATACTTTGAAAAAACTAAAGAAGGATTAAATTCAGCTAGTGGTTCTAAATTGATAGTTAATTAGAAATTATCTAATGCTATTATATGTAATAATCAGATATGTTTCAAGACTACATTTATAATTTATTACTAATCTAGGAGCACCTCTTTCTTTTTCTGCTGCATTATTTACATAAAATGCTGCACAACTCCAAGGTGACTTTGAAGGTCTAATTAATTTCTTTTATAATAAAGTTTTTATTTCTTTTTTACAATATTCTAACAGTTCAGCATTCATCTGTATAGGCCTAACTTTTGTAGGTCTATTYTGATTAGTAAATCCTTTTTCATAAGGTAATTTAACTATGTGCTTTTTCCTATCCCAAAATGCATTCGGTAAATCTGAGCAAATTTCTTTATCTAATAAATCTTCAAAATCTTTTATTTATTTTTTAACCTTTTCACTCTCTATTAACTGTTTTATTTTTTCTATTTTTACTTCTTCTTGTAAATAATTTATTTGTTTAGTTATGCAATTAATTCTTTTACTTATAGTAGATTCTTTTAAATTATTTATTTCTCTAGTTGTAGGTGAGGTTACAAATTTAAAAGTAATATCTTCTTCTAATATCTTAGTATGAAATTCATCTAGACAGAGACCTAAAGTTCCAGGTCTGCAGAGAGATGTTGAAGTCCTCAAAACTGAGCTCTTGAGTTTTATAGCTGATCATGCATACTGTTCTGGCCAAATTTTGATGTCCATAGTAATCAGTTGATTTGCTGAATTGCCAAACTAGAATCCAAGGAAATTTCATTCTAAAGAAGAATGACATYTGTTTCTCTTGAAATGATAAAGTCTTTGATGGCATCTTCATAAAAGTAAAATATCTGTCTAAGAATTCTTTTGGTAGAATATCTRGAGTAATTCCAAATTTATCCCACCAAGAATAAAACYATCTTRGAATTGGGTCTGGTAAATCAGTCTTTATCTGGATAAACTAGGAGTGTGTATAAGGTCTGATGTAAAGGAAATTTTCCCATGCATGGATATAATCATAGTATGTGAAAGTAGGTGGTTTCATGTCCAAAGTAGTGGGGAATGAAATAGGAGTAGTCAGTGAAGAGGCTTTCTAGTGTTTGGGAGAAAGTATATGTAGTATTTGGACTTTGGAATAAGCTAATCTCTCACAACCAAGCTTTTCGCAATCTAGTTGCATAGCATGCTGAGTCTTGATAGAATCTGTGTAAAGTAAGATAGACTCATACCAAACATTAGTCTTGATAGGATTATTTGAAATATAGTAAAAGTCTATTAAGAAGTATTTAGCAAATAAGTCTTTGAAACTTAAGTCTTCAGATTCTTCTTCAATAGAAATGATCTGAAAAAGACTCTTTTCAAACCAATCTCCAATTTTCATTGGAGAAGGTATCTGTGGAAGTGCAAGGAATTCAGCTAATTGTGTAGTAATGGCTTCTTTGGAATTTGAGGGTGAAGGAGTATTCGAATTAAATATAGATGAGGATCTGTTTACAAATCTGGTTTGACTGGCTAGTATAGGGGATCCAAGGATTTTAAATTTATTTGCTGTTGTAGGTGAAGGAGCTCTCTGTCTAGGATTAGGTGCTTGACTCATGTTTRTCCTGTAAAAATTCTCTCGTCAAATAATCAGGCAAAGAATTATGTTTTCTTTTAATAAATTCTATATCAAAATCAAAAGCAGATAAAATGGCTTGCCATCTAGCAAAGAGAGACTAAATTTTTAACATCCTTTTCCAAAACATCTTTTTGCAGCTTTGCAGTCAATTATTAACAAAAATTTTTTGTTAATTAAATCATCTTGAAATTTAGTAATACATAAAACTATTGATAAAATTTCTTTTTTAATAGTAGAATAATTTTTCTATGCAGAAATCCAAATACCTGAGTGGTATCTTACCAACTGTTCTGTAGTAGAATCAGGTAATCTCTGTTTTAAGATACCTCCATAGCTAAGCTCCGAGACATCCATCTCAACCACCATCAGTGCATCCGGATGTGGTATTCCGAGGCATGGCAAACTCTTAATTAATTCTTTAATTTTTTTAACAGTATTAGTTTGTTCATCARTCCAAGGTGTAGCATTTTTTCTTAATCTTTTATATAATGGTTCTGCTATTATTCTTAATTTTTTTATAAAATCAGAAACATAATTTAGACAACCTAAAAATCTTTGTAATTACTGTTTATCTTTAATTTCATCTGGAAATTTATCTCCGAAGCTAATTGCTCTATAAATCGGCTTATAGGTTCCTTGACTTAGTTCATGACCTAAAAATTTACATGTAGTCTGAAATAATTTCATTTTAGATGTAGATAATACTAAACCATTTCTTTTAATAGTTTTAAAGAATATATGCAAATGCTTAAAATGCTGTTCAATTGACTTTGAAAATACTAAGACATCATCTATATATACAATACAAAAATCAGTATAAGGAGTAAAGATTTCATTCATCATATTTTGAAATTCTGATGGAGCATTCTTTAAACCAAAAGGCATTACATTCCATTCATAATGACCAAAAGATACTGTAAAAGTAGTTTTATATCTATCCTGTTCAGCTATTTAAATTTGCCAAAATCCAGATTTTAAATCAAACTTACTATATAAATTAGAACCATAAGTTCTTTTAAGCAAATATCGTTTATTAGGTATGGGATACCTAATCCATTGTAAGGCTTTATTTAATGGTTTATAGTTAATAACTAAACGAGGGGCTCCACGCTCCTTTTCTGCTGCATTATTAACATAAAATGCTGCGCAACTCCAAAGAGACTTAGAGGGTCTAATTAATTTTTTATCTAATAAAGTCTGAATTTCTTTTTTACAATATTCTAACAATTCAGATTTTATCTAAATAGGTCTAGCTTTAGTCGGTATATCTTTATCAGTAAATCCTTTTTCATACGGTAAGCTAGCTATGTGCTTCTTGCGTTCCCAAAACGCATTTGGTAAATCAGAATAAACTTCTTTTATTAATAGGTCTTCAAAATCTTTTATTTGTTTTTTAATTTTATCTGTTTCTAGTAGTTGTTTTATCTTTTCTATTTTAACTTCTTCCTGAAGATAAGTTATTTGTTTACTGATACGGTTAATTCTTTTACTAATAGTAGAATCTTTTAAATCATTAATTTCTTTTGTAGTAGGAGCAGTAACAAATCTAAATATTATATCTTCATCTAATATTTTAGTATAAACGCCATCTCTATCTACCGTAAAAGGATAAATCTAAGTAAAGAAAAGAGTTCCTAATATAATACTCTAAGTTAAATTTCTAACTAAAATAAAAGTATTTTTAAAACAAATCTGATTATTACAAATTAAAGCATTTGACAACTTATAGTTAACTATCAGTTTAGATCCACTAGCAGAATTTAATCCTTCTTTAGTCTTTTCAAAATATCTAGTAGGTATTAAACCTTCTTGTATACAATTTCCTGATCAGCCACCACTATCGAATGCTATTGCAAGCAATAGTATCTAAAAATATATTATTTCTATTTTAATGTACTAAATATGTACATACCATCTCTGATAAATTTACTTCAGATATAAGAGAAATAAATCAGTATTAAATACTTCTAACGATTTTTCAGTATTTTCTTCTTTTACTATAAATTTTCATTTTTATCTCTCTTGTAATTTCTTACCTTTTATCATCTTTTACTTTCGCAGTTAAAAGCCTACTTGAAACTGTAATTCCTTTATTCAGTCTTTAACTTTAATTTCCTGCTGTAAAATCAGTTACAGTTACTTCATTTAATTTTGATTTAAATCTAGAGGTAATTTCATTTAAAATTAAAAGGTTTAATATCATGTTTATGTACTTCAGATACTATTAATTCTTTTAACTTTAATAAATATTCTTTTCAATTTCACTATCTTGAATTTTATCTATTAATTCTAAAAGAATTTCTTATCAGAAGAAGAAATTACCATTAATAATAGGATAGCAATACCCTATAGTATTTTAACCCAATCTTCATCAGCTTCTCTGAATCAGGAGGAACTGTCAGCTAATTCATTTATTGATAATCATCTTCTAATCAGAGAGCTAATTATATCTACGTCAGTGTCTTCTTGATCCAAAATTTCTAAAATTTTGTTTCTTCCATATTTCATCTAATTTAGTGATTAACTTTCTCTTTAAACTTTACAGTTTTTGGCGATATGACCTATTTTTTCCACATTTTCAACATTTAATATTACTTAAAGATCCTGTTGCAGAACTACTAGGTTAGAATCTTTAGATGAACCTTTTCTTAGTTCAATATGCTTCTTGATTTAGAAAATCTGGTTTTTCTGATGGAGAGGTAAACTATACTTGAAATCGATTTTTCTTATGTATAGGGGTTCCTAGTTCGAATCATTGCTTTTATGCTTGTAGATTTCTCTTGAGTTAGATAATCTAGTGTAGAGCAGTTATCGTTTTCTGTATAGATTGCAATGATCACAATCCACTAGCTGATAAATTGCACTTTCGGCATACTAGCTAATATGCTTGAGAAACTCTATTGGCTATCTTAATATCTTACACAGACTTTCCTCAATCCGGTAATAAATTTCTGGATTTATTAAATCATCTCATAGAGTTAAGATGTAGTAACAATAAGAAAGCTATATCTCTCTTCTCGCTCGATGTATTTTTGGCTTTCTGAGAAAGAAATCCATATCACCCGAAGTGGGTCTAGCGCTTTTCGCTGTCCCAATGCAGATACCTTAGGTAGCCTTAGGAATATCCGCGAGCGACGCTCTCGCGCGCTTCTCTTTCAGACCATGAGCATGTGGGCATCTTTGAGTACTGTTCATTCGAGAACTTAGGTAAAGACGACATAGTTTTTATCTTCTCTCACTCGTTATCGTTCCAATTGGTCTGAGGGAGGCCCCCTTTCTCTTCTTCATCTTTTATAAATGGTTCCTATATGCTTAAATCCTTAATAAAAATTCTTCATCTCTGTATATTGTTGTTTAATCAGTATTTTCATCGAGGATTTAATTTACCAAATTCCATACTCCACCTCAACAATGGTTGGTCATAAGTACGTGACTTAAATTCATGTCCAAGAGAAAAGCTCGACAAGTAGTTTGAAATGACCTCTTTGAGCAGGGCTATATTATACCTTAAACCTTCTCTCTTATCGGTCCTTATAAAGGATCTAGCAGATGTTTAAAATGCTGTTCAGTAAGATTGAGGAAATCAAAGCCACATCATCAATATTAAACAATACCAAAACTCAAGAGTATCGCGGTAACGATGTTCTGTATCGAGAGCTGAATTCAGAGGGCCTTCTTTAAGCCAAAGCGGGGCATAAGCATTCGGGTCATAGATGGTCCGAAGAAGGGCGTAGAAGCCTGTCTTTGGGTGAGTCTGTGCGGGGGGTGAGTCGGTTAGTCTGTGATCTGACGGAAGAGTCGCTGAGGTTTCAAGAGTGTGTGTGTGGATGAGCACGGGGGTGCGTGCTGGTTGGTAGTGGGGGTGTCGGCTCGTGTGTGTTCTTTGAAGCAGTGGCGATAGTTCGGTGTGGTCCGTGGTGGTGTGTAGGGCTGGTTATTAAGGGTGGGGGGAGGTTGGTGTGGT
>MEJB01000105.1:728575-798353 GCA_001752375.1 Rhazya stricta
AGTATCTGTTAATACATTATCCCACCATCCACGGAGGGATCCTGTAAAACCAGCTATAATCATATCTGCAGCTTCTGGGTCACTTCTACCTATCGATTTATAAGCAGCTATTGCAATTCCCATTTCATTTAATRAAGTATATATCTGATGTTCAGTTAAGCCATCTATATTCCAATCATATAAAGTATCAGCGTTATAATGAAACTGTCCACGGGTTTCTTCAAATTGTRTATCAGGAAATGAGGGTCTAGGATAATAATTTCTAGTCTTAGAATACGTTCTTCCCATAGTATATTTTTTATTACTACCTTTTAATTTATTAATACTTAGTTCATTTATTTCATTTTTAATTTCATTTATTTCAGAATCTGACTGATTATTTTCTATATTTTCTAAAATATTTATTTCTTTTCCCTTTTCTAAATTTAAATGTTCTAATTTCTTGGTTATAGACTTTAATAAATCTGTATCAGTACTTAATGTAAATTTTTGCRAACTATCTAACTTAAATAATGGCTGTTCAGGGTTCGTCTTTTGAGTTGGTCTACTTAAAGCAGAAGGGCTTTCTAACTTATTAACTTGTTCAGACAAACTATGTAATTTTTKATTGGTATAATTATTCTGCTGATAAATTTTATCTATATCTTTTAAAGTAGGAACAGAATAATCTTTTCTATTTTTAGATATTGCCTTAAAAGGACTTGCTACTATTGTACTACCATTTACAGATAAGGCTATTTCAGCTAAAGGAGGGTCARTCGAACTAATTATTTGTCCAGATGTTGTATGCCAATTCTTAACCATATTAATTTCTTTCTCATTTTGAACCATATTTATGTCTTTATTATCTTCTGTATTATGTTTTTTTTTCAATGTGTCTTGTTTTTTTAAATATCTGTCTAGCCACTCAAAGTACATAAACATGAATATTAAACCTTTAATTTTAACTGAAATTACTCCTAGGCTTTAAACCAAAAGTAAATGAAGGTAACATAACAAGATTTACGAGCAGAAATTAAATTTAAAAACATAAGAAACAAAATGAAACTAAACAGATAAACTATTTTACAGAGCAAGAATAAAAAATAATTCCTCCTTCACCAGAAAGAGACTATTCGAACACTTGGTACGGCTAAATTGAATAGTTACATATTTCATTTAATAAATCCTATATTTGTTTTTTTACCATTTTATCTAATCTAATATAATTTACTCCAACTGTACATTTTTTGCCGCTATGACCGCTTTTCCACATTTCCAACATTTGTAGTATAAGAATCCTATTCAAAACTAGTCCGTTTGGAGTCTTAGAATACTTTTCTAGTTAAACTACCTTTGAACTTAGAAATGTTCTTTTAGAAGGTAATTATATCAGAATTTCTATTATCCCCTATCTATTTTCAGATTTCTTTTATTTTTCTTTTAACTTTAATTAAAGGAGCACTTAATCTTTTTCTGTAAATATTGGCAACGCGATCGCCAAAATCCTCATAACTCGTTAATAAGCATATTTCATTTCTTTTTGTAAAATCCTTTAGAGATCCTATTCCCAGAATTACGTGTTAGAGGTCTTTAAAAACTTTCTTAGTTAAACCTACTCTTTGGACTAGAAAATGTCCCTTCTGTGAAGGTAAAACAACCTAAGCACACATAACTCTTTTATTTTCTTTTTAACTTTAATGAAGGAGCACTATAATCCTTTTCCCTAAAAATGGCGAACTGACGTCGCAAATCTCCCTACTCTGTTAGATAATTGCATTCTTTTGTACATCTATTAGCTAATTAAATCATTACATACACAATCCGTGTATTATTCACATAATTAACAAATCACTATAAAAAACATAGCTTTATCGGAATATCCTCCATTAACTCTCTAAGTCTTAATTTCTAACTTTCTGCACAATATTTTAGGTAAACCTGCTCACAATCTTCTTTCCAAAATATAAAGCGACATATGTCTACAATTATTTAGTTCAGGAACATATCTTTTATCACCATCTAAAATCATGTAATCTAGGACATCTAAGATTAATTAAAATTTCAGAACTTCTCCGTTGAAATTTCTCAGGTCCTAAAAAATGTTTACATATTGTAAATAATAAAGTACTTAGCATCCTATATAGTAGTAAAAGTAGTTACTATCTATCCAGGTTGAGATGTACTTTATGTAGCATTAGTTATTACTTGTTTAGTTGTATTTTTAATATTTTGTCTATCAGTTTCAGTTAATACATTGTACCACCAACCTCGAAGGGTTCCTATAAATCCTGAACTATCATCTCAGCGGCTTCTACATCACTTCTACCTATAGATTTATAAGCTGATATTGCAATACCCATTTCATTTAATAAAGTATATATCTGATGCTCTGTTAAACCATCAATATTCTAATCATATAAAGTATCTGAATTATAATGAAATTGTCTTCTAGTTTCTTCAAATTGTGTATCTGGAAAAGAAGATCTAGGATAATAATTTCTAGTCTTACTATATGTTCTACCCATTGTATATTTTTTATTACTTCCTTTTAATTTATTAATACTTAATTCATTTATTTCATTATTATCACTCTCAGATTGACTTTCTTTTTTAACTGTTAAATTATTAATATTTTTTCCCTTATCTAAATTTAAATTTTCTATTTTTTAGTAATTTCTTTTAATAACAAATTAGTATCTTTACTTAGTGTAAATTTTTAAGAACTATCTAATTTGAATAAAGGCTGTTCAAGGTTTATCTTTTGAAGAGGTTTACTAATCGAAGGATGTTCTAACTTAGTTACCTGTTCAGAAAGACTATGTAATTTCTGATTCGTATAATTATTCTGCTGATAAATCTTATCTATATCTTTTAATATAGGCCGAGAATCTTCTTTTCTATTTTTAGGAATTGTTTTAAACGGACTAGCTACTATTGTATTTCCATCTACAGTTAAGGCAATTTCAGCTAAAAGAGGGTCAACTGAACTAACTATTTTTCCAGAAGTTGTATTCCATTTTGTAACATATTTACTTCATTATATTTTTTCCATTGTTCTTGGTTTTTTAAATATCCATCTAACCAACTAAAAAATTCTAAGTGTATATGTAACCTGTTCATTTCAGCATACCAAGCGGTTCCTATATCATCTCTTTTTCGGAGGGAAAAGATTTAAAAAACCAATCTCTTTTATCAGTTTTATAATCAGCATAAAATCATTTTCTTAATAAATCTTTATTTAATTGCCAATTATCACTCATAATCATATTTGCATTGGTTCGAAACTCTAGTAAGCCCGTTGGTCAGCCGTGAGTCCGTTGGTCAGCCCAGGAAAGGTGGTCCCGACAGTAAGAGGGGAGTAGGTAATCCCGAAAGCACTGGGTCCARGGCAGCCATGCGAAAGCATGGTGGGACTTGGGGGATCCTGAGACTTAAGTGTGATGGAGTGCCATCTCCTGACAGCCATTAGCTGTTAGGTGGACTGGTTTCTGTAATTCCTACCTACCTGGAGGTCTCGGGTTCGAAACATCTCTGGCGTTGGTCAGCCGTGAGTTTGTTGGTTAGCCCCAAGTGAGGTTGGTCCCGTCAGGGTGTGAAGTAGGTAATCCCGAAAGCACTGGGTCCTGATACCCTTGGTAGGTCAAGAGCCATCTGACTTACAGTCGSAMTATAATCTGTTGCAGATTCTCTCATACTTTGAGATCTAAAGGAATAAATCGCTGAGGGATATTTCTATCAAAATCAACACTATGTAATTTTGTTTTGTCTTCTTCTTGTATAGAAGAAGATGTTTCTCTTGTAAATCTACTATTAAACTTTCTTTTAGAAAAGTTTAATGATACCGATCCATCACTAAATTCTGTTATATTTGATAATCTACCAGGTTCTATTCTATTTTCTAGTCTATGGCTAATATCTTGAATTTGTTCTAAATTTCAATTAGAATCATTCTGTAATAACTCATTTCAAGGTATAGATCTAGGTATATATGTATTTGTATGTTCTGTATTAGACTCAAATAACAAAGATTCACCTATTTTCAAAACAATTTTAGCTCTAGGAGCTAAAGTCTTCATCACTTTATAATAAACTCTGTAAACTAATCGTACAGATTTCGATCTATCTAAGATAAATTTTTAGTTTGAATATTAATGGTTAAAGTCTTTAATATATTTTCATCAGTTAAATCTACAGTAAAGTTCGGATAACAATTACTGTAAACTGGACCATTAGCTACGTTCGATTCTAGCACAGCTAACACAGAATGTTCAAATTTACTATGCCTAGCATCTCTAAGCATAATCAATATAGGTATATCTAAGCCTAATCTAAACATAGGCTTAACAGCAATTGCTCAAGTTGCTTATATTGCTTAAGTTTTCTAAACAGCTTACCACAGACTTCGTCTTGTACAGTATATAGGCCTCAAGGTGATAATAGTTGTTACTGTTAAAGACCCCTCTRTTGCTGGTATTAACAGTTGTCCCTCCAGTCGGTTGGTTAATTCCAATTCTTTTGGTGTATAGGATGTAATCCTGACGTACTGTGCAAGATTAAGTTCTGAACCTATACAGTTTTCTGATTAAACAGTGTTTATCTCTTTAAACATTATTTTTACTATTTACTTTACGGAATCAATGGTGTCTCTGTAGAAGATAACGTCCATTAGTCAGCCCGTGGAAATCCGATGGTCAGCCTGAGTGAGGTGGTCCCGGCAAGGCTTCAATAGAACTCCATAGATTACTGTAAGTAAATTCGCTGAAAATGATGTCTAAAGCGTTAAATTTGTTTAAAGGAAAATCTGCAGAAAATTCTGAATTTAATGCTGCCTCTACATCAGAATTACATGATACATCGGAAGTAAATACTGTTGAACTTAACATAGCTAAAATAGAACAAGATTTACATAATTGGAATATATCTAAAGTAGATRTTTCTACGTTTTATCAGAAAGGTTCTTTTGAGATTTTTATTGATTATGCTAATAAGACATCTGAACAACATAAGGCAATAGAACTAGCTATCCCGAAAGCTTAAGCTGTTAAGATACGGCACTCCAACGCTTATAAGCCACATGATCTCCCAGGTCCCACCACGCTTACGCACGGCGCCACTCGGACCTACTCCCCACACCTGACGGGACCACGTCTTACTGTCGGGACCACCCTCACCTGGGGCTGACCAACGGTCTCACTGCGCTGACCAACGCCAAAGGAGTTTCAACCTTTGCGAAAATCCCACCTTCGGAGGGACTTGAACCTCGGTTGGCTCTGATACCATAAGGCAATGGAACCAGCTATCCTAAAAGCTTAAGCTATCAGAATACGGCACTCCACCGCTTATAAGCCTCAGGATCCCCCAGGTCCATTAAATGATAGAATATCTATTAGAAGAGCTGCTAAACAAATTTTAGTTAATGCACAAGAATCTACATCCCAACCTGGACAGATAGCTACTACATACACTAGTATAGCAGATGTAACTAATACTCTGATATTTGCTATATGTAAACATTTCTTAGGAAATCCTAAGAAATTTCAACAAAGAAGCTCTGAGATATTAATTAACTTAAGATGTCCTAGATTACATGACTGTAAATAGTATAAAGATATRTTTTTAAATAAGTTAATGATTAGACATGATGCTAATTCTATATTTTGGAAGAAAAGATTTTTAGCAGGATTACTTAAGTTATTTGCTGAAAAAGTTAGAACTGAAATAAGAGAAGCTAATAATAGAGGTATCCCTTATGCAACTTTAACATATGGTGATATTATAAATAATGTAAATACAACAGGATTAGGATTATGTAATGATTTAAAGTTAGCTAATAGAATACAACATGAAAATAGTTTATTGCATAAAGAATTAGGAGGATTCTGTGAACAGTTTGCAATTACAACAGAAAAAGTAAGTGCTCCGTCCAATAGGATTAGAAAGAAAATTAAAAAGAAATCAAGGATAGATAAAGAATATAAAGGATTTAAATATTCTTTAGCCTCTAGAAAAACCTTTTCTAGACCAAAGAGTAGTTTAACTAAAAAGAGTTTAAGCCTACTAGTTCTAGATCTACATCCAATATTAAGTGTTTTAAATGCGGAAACCTGGACATACTTCAAAAAAATTGTAAAGTAAGAGACAAAGTTAGTAGTTTAGAAATAGAAATAGATGAATCTATTAAAAACAGATTTTAGAAATTTTAGACCTAGAAGAAATTGACGAAGATATTATTAGTCTGACAAATTTGAAGATGATGGTCAAATAAATGAAATAATATATAATTCCACAGATAGTGAATCAGATGAAGATTGCTTAAACAATATAGGAATATGTTATTCTAGTATTAATGTTATATCTTCGACAGATAAAAAGTTTTTCTTAGAATTAATAGATAAAATTGAGGATAATGAAATAAAGAAAGAATACTTATTAAAGTTAAATAAGAGTCTAAAATAGTTACAAAAATTACAATATGATAAGTGTTTAAATTATACTATTTTTGCATCACATCACTAGCAATTTGCCCAACTTTAATCTCAAATACATGATTGTTCATAGGCTATCTATGTATAAATGAATATTATCCTTTATAGTATATCAATAATATGGTTTTGATATAGTTTTAGATTTTAGAGATTAAATTTTATTTAAGTTGTACAGGAAAATCCATTATGGAAAAAAGAGAAAAAGGCCAAAGAAATATGATCGAGGGCATACTACAGCATAACCTAAACCACAACACTTTGCTACAGCATCGCAAACAAGACAACTAGCATACACAGTAGCTTGCAACTTGCAGCACATTGCAACCATAATTCTACCAAACATGGGCTGTGATTTGAGCTAAATAGGAGGAAAAATACATAAAGGAACTCATGAAAACTTGTAGTGGAAGAAAAGAGGCTAAAAGAATTGATAAGTATTGACGAGTTGACAACCAAAAAAAAAGTAGTGACTCATGGAGGCTTACCAGTAGATCAGCCTATCTCTCATGTCTTTAACAGCCAATGGGAGCTTTTAATTAGATTAAACCACCACTTGAATGCCACGTAGACAACACTCATTAGACAATATCAAAAGGAAGCATCAACTTGTCCAATTGGCCAATAACTTGCAAGACTACACAACTATAAATAGAATATCAAGAGAAGGAAGACGCATAGGGAATGAGGTTCTGCATTCTTGGAAGCTTGAAAGCTCTCCACCATTTTCCTATTATGTCTTTCTATTTTATTAGACATTCTTTTATTTGTTTTTGCATAATACARTTTTAAGTATGTAAAATAAAATTTTGGGCAAGTAGAGAATAGTGGAAGGAGAAGGGATGTCGATGTTACAGCATAAGCAGAACAATGTTGTAGCATATATGGATTTAGTGATGATGTTGCAAAGATAGAAAAGAATTCGAGTTTAGAAAGTTGAGAAAAGTGGCTAAAAGTGAACCAGAAACACTGGACTTCAAATCCAGGCACCCCTTTGTCTCCATAATCATGGCAGCCACCTTCATGACTCACATGCCCCAATTAGATCAATGCCAATATTCTCAACCATCACATCCCAAAAGGAAAAATTGCAACCTTTCACTTCACCACCAAATTCTATTGGCTATATAAACCCATCTCCCTTACTGTTCAACACTATTCTCGCACAAGAGAAAGCTCTGAAAGAATTCAAACCTTTTAGCCCAAAAAACCTTCTTCTTTGTCCCAAATATTGAACAAAAATGGTGAAGAAACACATAGCCCAGTAAAGAAAGTGGGATGATACCCTTAAGTTCGTAAGTGATAAASCAACAACACGTTTTGAAGAGAGATATCAAAAAAATAGCTTGCTGCTGGAAAAAGGCTTCACCATTAAGGAGGGATCAATGAAAGGAATACCCACCTATGTGTAAGAAATTGTGGAGAAAAGGAAGCGGGAGATCTTTCGTGGGCACCTAGAGGGCCCCATTGTTCCAATTGTAAGGGAGTTTTACACAAATMTGGGAAATATTAAGGTGATTTGGTGACTGTGAGGGTAGTACTTGTAAAGTTGACATCAATGGTGATAATCACTATATTYGAGTTGAGTGAAATCAATGTGAATAAGAGATGTATGTGAAAGAGTTCAAGGAAGAAAAATATGATGAGGTATTGACATCTTTGATAGCGAAAGGCATGGAGTAGAGCATTTCTGCTCAAGGATCAAAAATGGTTTTGAGGATCGCTTCGTTGCCAACGATAAGGATATGGTATTCATTTATTAAGTCACATTTAATGCCCACCTCTCATGATTTTATAGTGACTTGAGAGAGGATGATTCTGCTTTATAGTTTGATGAATGGCAAATCAGTAAATGTGAGAAGATTGTATACAGTGATCAGATAAAGAACTRTGCTGAAACGAAAGACTAAARACTTTATTTCCCCTTTATGATCATCTATTGTGTCCAAAGGCTGGAGTTCCTTATGAGAGTGAAAAGGAAATTGTAAAGAACACCGAAGCAATCACAGAGATCACAATCACCAAGATTTGCAAGGAAAGCAAGGAGCTAAGTAACCCATAGGATGGAGGAAAGAATGCTACATCATCAAAGAAGAAGAAGGTAGTTGAGAAGGGAGAGCCTGACTACCTGAAGGAGATTATAGAAATGGTGAGCCAATAAACCAAAAGAATGGAAGAGTTAAAGGCAATGACGTCCAAACCATCAGGCAAAAATATCTTTTGGATGGACAAGCAAGAGACCATTAGACCTYCGATGTACCATCAATATCATCTGAGGTCTCATTGGACGGCATCTAGACTTAACATTAGCTAGCTTTAGATAGCCAAGACAAATATAAGTCCTGAGTCCAAACTAAGTTCGAAAGCAATTCTTGAGACTTTTGGATAGCTGAATACCAATCATGTCCCGTCTGAACCTTCACTGAAGGATTTCGGACTCATAATATATGCACTTAAGATGCTTGAAATAATAGGGTCATGAACCCGAAGTGTATAAACACCTTAGATTCACTTCATTGAAACTTCAAATGTCCTAAATGTTATTGTAAGTTAATCACCTATATTTTTCTAAACACCAAACTTTGAAAATATTTGGAAAATATTTTCAAGCAAATTTTGTGTAAGGATTCAAAATCTTTGTCAAAGTARATCAAACCTAAGTTTGAGTACATGAAAGATAAACTAATAAGACCTATGTACTTATTAAATAACCTATTCAAGATCTAGATCATTTCTTAAATGAGTTGAGCATCTTCAATTGAGGTTTCACAGAAATCTTGATATCTACATAATGTAAGCATAAGTTATTATCAAAATTCATAGTAAGCTATAGAATAATCATCGTAAGGTTTACAAACTGTTACTTCAGACGTTGCTCTTTGGACGTCCAAGATAACTAAAATTTGCATTCAAAAAAACCAATTTTTGACACAAAGCTATCTCATCAAAACAAACACGTTAGTCATGGAATGTAATGATTCCTAATGATCTTTCAAGCATAGAATACTTTTCTTCGACCAACGGCTTTGTAAATATATCCACAATTTGATCAATTTCTACCAATAAATCTCACACAAATTTCACCTTTTTTCACATGATCTCTAAGGAAATGGTGCTTAATTAATTTCTATTTGCTTGGTCTCTAAGGAAATGGTTTTGATCAAGTTGAWTGCACTAATACTATAACATAAGATAGACACATTCATAAAATCAAAAGCATAGTCAAACAAGGTATGTTTCAGCCAAAGTATTTATGCAAAACAACATCAAAAAGCAATATATTCAGATTTCGCTATGGACAATGCAACACTTTTTCGTTTTTTGCTATACCATGATTGTAACACCCCCAGATTAAGAACCTTATCCTAACCCCGGAATGTTACCTCATTCCGCTTGCAAATAATCATCTATCATTTAAAACTCAACATTTATTCAAAAATGAAGACAACGGAAGTCTCAACAATTTAAACCATTCAAAAATGAAGACAGCAAAAGCCTCAAGAATTTAAAACATTCAAAAATAATATAATTATCTTATTACATAAAATAAGTTCGAACAAGTTCCCGGGTATCATAGCTCCTCCACAAGCGACCTCCTCACCCCATCTGGTTACATATCATCTGAAATAACACATAAGAAAATAAATGAGCTAAAAAGCCCAGTAAGTAACCTCATGCATGAATGCATGTACATGTCCTACATGTAGTGAAATTTTAAGGTTTCGCCTTTTGAATGAAAACCTTTTCAAACATTCCCTTTTCAAAGTTTCTTTACAAAATATCCCCTTCAAAATTCACTTGCAGTAAAAACTTTCCATTTCCTTTCGTTYGTGAGCTCACTAAAGTGTAACACCTAGCCATTAGGCTGTAGTGGRCCATTTGTTCTTTGGAACCCGATTACATTCTCTTCCTTTACTTTTCCTTTTTCTCTTCACCTTCCAGAGGTGAATCATTACCTCCCTCCCAGAGGGTCAGTTCAGGTGTGCCGGTCCCCCACGCCCCATTTCCCACTCACATCCTTCATGGTTASGTTTACACTCCTTTTCAAAAATTTTAACATTTTCAAAACCTAACATTTTCCTTTAAAATTTCATTTCCCAAACCCTTCGCCTTCTAAGTGTGTGAAAGGCTCATGCCAAATGTGATGTAGAATTCTAACTACATGCTCATGACATAAAACACATACGACCTTATGTAATATAACATTCAACAAATAGCATAGGATATGAAACATAATAGCATAATAACATATTCTTTGACATAAGGGTGCTACTGGATACAAACACATTAACATTTTTCAYAATTACACACATCAACATAGAATCTCATGCAAAACATATTAAAGCAATTAAAAGCATTTCAATTTCTTTCATTTATAATGTTAATGAGATGGGAGGATTACTTACCCGGAGTCCTTTACGTTAACGGTTTCTTACTTATGTTGTGAAGTGAACTCCTTCAACCGATCTTATCGTAAGCCCTCGAAATGACCTAGTTGATTACAGAAGGAGGTCTATTTAGTTCGATTGTCTCAACTTAGATATTATGTGTTTAATCCAAAAATGTCCTTTATTAACTTATAAATTCATATTTACTTCTCATATTATCGAATATTACGTTTTAAGGTTACAATTCAACTCCTTGGCTCGGGTATAAACATAATCTATACTTTCCCTTCAATTCACTTTAGGTATAATTATATACAAATTATGCAATCTCAATATTAAGTGTTAGCGTTTTCACTTTAAAATTCATGATATCCAAATGTTGGGGGAGCGGTATTGGATTCCCGGGAGTGCGCTCATGCGGCGAGCACAATAGCGTCTGGGCGCCTAGGCGTCTAGGTGTCAGTGCGCTTGGGCATCGGGCACTAGGCGCCTGGGCGCTTGCTGGGCGCGGGCCTGGTGTTGGGCGCTGGGTGCCTAGTGTTGGGCGTTGGGCGCCTGCTGTTTGCTGGGCCCCTGGTGCTTGCTAGGAGCTGGCGAACAGCCAACTAGAGTCCGGCCCCAAGCTGCCACCAGTCCGAGCACCTTCTCAGGGCGGAACGAAGGCGGCAAGCTGTCAAGGATGGCGACGCACAAGAAGGTCAGAGAGCCAAAACGACGGCCAACGGATCATATGCGCTTGCGGAAGAGATGTGTGCAGCAGCTACCTGATTGCATGTTGGCTTCGGGTAGAGCAGAAGGAGAAGACGAAGGTCGAGCTGTGCGACAGCAAGGAAGAGGGCGAAGTGACGACCAGCAGCAAGGGATCTGGCTTCAGATCTGGAGGCGGACCGCTTCRTGTTTGGTAGCGCTGGCCCGAACCTCAGATCGTCAATCCGAGTAGATGGAAGTCGGAGAAGAGGCTCAGGGAGGAACGGGCGATCTCTCATGTGCGCCTGGCAGCGACTCGAGCCAGCGACGGGTGCTGCAAGCGGCATTCGAGCAGCAGCGTGGACTGGTGCGGCGACAGATYGCAAGCTATGGCAAACAGTGGACGCTTCAAGCGTCGGCAGTGGAGGAAGGAAAGAGATAAGGAGAAGTAAGGGAAAAACCACGACGAGCAGCGTCGGGTCAGGCAGAGAGGAAATGGCGACGGCGGCAGCGGCAGCGAGAGAAAGAAGATGAAGAGTTCTTTTAGGGTTTTTCTTTTTCTTTTCTTTTCTTTCTTTTTATTTTCTTATATGTTTTCTTTTCTTTTCTTTTTTTTATATTTATATTTTGGGCCGTAACCTGAACCCTTCGGGCCTTCCTATCCAAATTTAACCCAAAATTCATAAATTTAATATAAYAGGCTTTCTTTCGATAAAAAGCCCAACTTTCAACTAATAAACAAATAGGCCCACGAATCGAGCCTTTAACCAAACGATAACTCTTATTCGACACGGACAATATTTTCGCATCTATTAAACGCATGATTTAAAAATATTAATCATATATAAAATGTGCAACCCTAGTTGGCACATAATTTCCAGAGATCAAATAAAAATTCRTAAAAGTAAAATTCRASGTGTTACAATGATACTAGACAATGTCTTAGAAAATGACAGGTACCACTAATACTCTTTATTTTACTAATGCCGACCCATATAATTT
Source organism: Rhazya stricta (assembly GCA_001752375.1). Lineage (NCBI taxonomy): Eukaryota > Viridiplantae > Streptophyta > Magnoliopsida > Gentianales > Apocynaceae > Rhazya > Rhazya stricta. The sequence continues at coordinate 741,117 of MEJB01000105.1, forward strand.
GCATATGCAGAACCAAGTAATTCAGATACATCATATTTAAGATACAATAATCCATATCATAAGTGCCAGTAAGTATCTCAAAATACATTTAATGGCACACAAAATGGGATTCCTTAGGGCATGATCGAAATCTAGCACATATGCATATAGCAAATTTTATATTCGGCGCATTACTTGTCAAACACTCCCAAGTTAAGAATACCCTAACCTAAAGATGTTAACTGAAAGCAATAAAGTTAAGTGAGAAAGCAAGCAAAATTAGAATTAGTAAAAAGCAARTAATTAAAGTTAGAGTTAGTTTTGGAATGTTGTAGCACTGAGAACAAAATCAAGCAATGTCTTACCCGAGACTATTCAGTGTGCAAATGTAGGAATAGTAGAAATATCATGCATATGTTGTTGACTTTTGACTACGGTTCCAAAATTCTATAGGATTCTCCTGATGAGGCAATTGTGTCCTTACCTTCATCTGATTCTCAAATGCTATATCAAAGTGTTATTTAGGGTTTAAAGATGCTTCTTCCTTTAACCCCTTAGCAATTGTTCAAGGCAAATTTCACCAACTCATTAACCATATGTGTAGGGTAATGAATATGAGTTACTAACTCTATATGATAATGAGTTATCAAAAGAAACTAAGAATGAGTTTTGACCCCCTCAATCACCAATTGATTTCTTTGATGTCTCGAAGGACTTTAACTCAATGTCTATGGTTTAAACAACCTTAACCTCAGAAACTTAGCTTTGTCAAGCTCCATTACCCTCCAAGAAGCCGTTTAAGAAAAGAGAATCAGATTTACACTCCAAGAACTAAACAACTCATGCTCACTTGCTAAGCTTCTCTTCATAAATAAGAAATATGTTGGGAACAAAGTAAACTTCAACAAACTTGATAAATGCAGAAAATGATCTAGAAAAAATAAAGGGAAGACAGTAATTTAATCCCTTTAACGAAGTAGTAAAGATTTAAGCTAAAGATGGGTTCTTCTTTTGAAGGACCCATAAATTCTACTTGAAAGCTTCGTAAAATTAAGAACTACTTCCTCATATATTCTAACTAGATAACTAACTGATTTACTACCATTTTTCTTCTTCTTGTTCACCTGAGTTCCTCTTATTAGGCAGATTTGGGGCTGAGTTGGCAATCCTGTCACTTTCACCAGACATGATTCTTTATCTTTGCTTGTCTATTTTGGAAAATGTGGTCCTATTGGCTCTTCTATGCTTCAGMTTTTGGGTAAAAGACTAAAGTCAACTTAGATCAACAGTCGGATGTCATGTTCACCCAATTTCTCATTCAATGTAAAGGATTCTGCTTTTGTCGTGTGCTACACATGTTGTACTTTGAATATACGGGTTCAAACATGAATATTGTAGCATTTTGCTCTTCCTAAACTTAACTTGGACTCGTTGAACAGGTGAAAATTGGATGTCGCTATCAGACAATTATCTTTCCTGTCTTATTCCTTTCRTCCATTTTGCTTTTGTCCTCCTTGTCCCTCTTGACTCAACATGGACCAAGATCAACTTGAGAAAATCTTCTCGGGGTCCCTTTCAACTAATATCCTCATAGACAACATACTGATTTCATTAAAGTACCTTGTTTGAYTGTCACATGTCAGGAACATATTTCTGTAGTGCTTTTGTCCATCATTTTGCTACAACATTATTTCATCCAGAATTCTTCCTTTTCTTCTCTTAAGTCTAGCAAAGATCTTTTTKTGTTCCACATGCCCCTTAGCTTTGTTCTTTRWTGTGCGGCTGATGTAGCAGTGTTGACATTCCTATAAGTACCTTTTTAAGACCAAGCTTTTTAGCAATAAATATGCACTTTAAGAATTTTTTTAAGCTACAAGCCTGCTAACTCTTATTTATCTAATACTWWGGGAAAATGCTACTTTGTGTAGCTAAAATACTAAAATAATTAACATAAAAATGGGTAAAAATAGAGGTTTAAAAATGAGATATTTTCGAAGCTTGTCAATTGCATATACTTTTAACATGTAAACAAGCAGTAATTTACATACTTGAAGTTTAACCATAAACACACATTTACATTAAAACTCACAATAGAAAATTCGATATTTGATGAGAATAGGCGAATTTACTTACCTACAATTTTTAAAGATTTAGACTCTATTTGAATAGCAAGCGAAGTCCCCTTATTGCCCATGACGTAAATGTACAAAACTCCTAATTCATTAAAAAAAGAATTTACATAAAGGGACCTCTAGTTTATAAAGCTCAAAGGTGCCTTTTTAAAACTCCTTACGAATCATTTTCCAACTTAGCCAAGTCTTAATGTAACACCCCCAGATTAGGAACCTTATCCTTACCCGAGAATGTTACGTCATTCCACTCGTAAATAATCAACTATCATTTAAAACTCAACATTTATTTAAAAATAAAAACAGCGGAAGCCTTTCTAAACCATTCAAAAATAAAAATCACAAAGAAACTTCAATAATTTAAAACATTCAGAAATATTCATCTTATTTCATAAATAAATTCGAAAATCAATTCTCGGGTATCATAGCTCGCCAACAAGCGACCTCCTCGCCCCATCTGGTTACATATCATCTGAAATGACACATGAGAAAAGGAATGAGCTAAAAAGCCCAGTAAGTAACCTCAATGCATGAATGCATTAACCTGACCTATATGTCATGAAATTATAAAATTTTGCCTTTAAATAAAAACTTCTTTCCGAAGACTCCCTTTTCAAAATTCCTTTACAAAACATTCCCTTCAAAATTCACTTATAGTAAAAACTTTCCATTTTCTTCCATCGTGAGCTCACTGGAGTGTAATGCCTAGCCATTAGGCTGCAGTGGGCCATTTGTTCTTCGGAACCCGATTACATTCTCTTCCTTTACTTTTCCTTTTCTTTTCACCTCCCAAAGGTGAATCATTTCCCCCCTCCCAGAAGGTCAGTTCGGGTGCGCCGGTCCCCCATGCCCCATTTCCCACTCACTTCCTTCATGGCTAGGTTTACACTCCTTTTTGAAAACTTTAGCATTTTCAAAACTATACATTTTCCTTTAAAATCCCATTTCCTAAACCATTCACCTTCTAAGTGTGTGAATGGCTCATGCTAAATGTAATGTAGAATTCTAACTATATGCTCATGAMATGAAATGCTTATATCCGTATATAACATAACATTCGACAAATAGTACAAGATAAGAAACATGAGAAYATTTCATTTGACAATACAAGATATGAACACATTGACATTTCACACAATTATACACACATCATCATACAATCCCATACATAACATATTCGAGCAACCAAAACAGTTCAATTACATTCATTCATAATATAAATGAAATRTGAGGGTTACTTACATAAATCTCATATTAAATAACAATCACACACATACGTTAATGAGATGAGAGGATTACTTACATGGAGTCCTGTACGTAAATAGGTTCTTACTTAAGTTAGGAAGTGGACTCCTTCAACTGTCTTATCGTAAGCCCTCGAAATGACCTAGTTCATTGATTACACAAAAAGGGTCTACTTAGTTCGATCATCCCAACTTAGGTATTATGTATTTAATTTAAGARTACCCTTTATTAATTATTAATCCATTCTTAGTTCCTACATTACCAATTATCATGCCTTTTTAAGGTTACAATTTCATTCCTTAGCTCGGTATAAATCTAACTATATTCTCCCATCAATTCATTTCAGGATATAATTTTGTACAAGTCATACAATTTCAATATTAAGTGTTAGTGTTTTCACCTTTACGTCCATAAAGTCCAAGTGTCTCGGGAAATARTTTTGGGTTCTCGGGCATCTGGGCATTAGGGCATTGGTGCGCCTAGGCGTCGGGCGTCGATCATCGGGCGTCGGGCGCCTGGGCGTCGGGCGCTAGCACTGGGCGCCTGGTGCTGAGCGCTGGGCGTCTCTATTCTGGAAGCTGGCAAATCGCCAGCCAGGACCAGTTTTTCGATGAGCTCCGGTGACGGGTAGATCAGCAATGGCGTGCGTTCGGACTTGGCGGATCTGGCGGCGCACAAGGAAGATCAGGATCGGTCGCTCAGCGTTTCTGGCGAGCAAATCGTTCGAGCCAAAAAGAGGAAGGAGAAGGAGATGAAGGCAGAGTTGGGCGGACCACTTGGTCTAGAGTGGTTATGGCTGACTCCGGAAGGCGTGAAAATCGCGCCTCTAGGGTGCAGCGACTCTCCGCGATGAGACCAGAAGCGGGCGACGAGCAGTAGATGAGGATGGATGACATGCATCAGCAAGAATTGGTTGTGCGGGTCGCTTTGCAGCGTTCCTCCTAGCGGCCACAAATCTGATGTGAGCAGATTTGTCGCTGCTCCAAGAAATCAACAATGCTGGTGGCGGCGCCGAGGGTGGCGTGCAACAGTGAGCAGAGATGCAGAGAAGCGAGCGGTCGGTAGAGGGAGAAAAAGGCAGCAGCAGTCCCAAACGGCGGCGGCGAGAAGAGAGGAAGAAGGAGGTGGGTAGGGCTTCCTGGAAGTGGGCGGCGGCGGCGGCGGCTTAGGGTAGAAGATGAAGGGTTTCTTTAGGGTTTTTCATTTTTTTCTTTTCTTTTCTTTTCCTTTCTTTTTATWTCCTTATATATTTTCTTTTCTCTTTTTTTATTTATATTTTRGGCCGTAATCCAAACCCATCGGGCCTTCCCATCCAAATCTAACCTAAAATCCATAATTTTAATATAACGGGCTTTCCTTCAATAAAAAGCCCAACTTCCGACTAACAAATAAGTAGGCCCACGAGTCGAGCCTTTAACTAACGATAATTCTTGTTCGACACGGACAATATTTTCGCACCTATTAAACGTATGATTTAAAAAAATATTGACCACATATAAAATGTCCAACCCTAGTTGGCACAATTTCACGAGATTAAATAAATATTCATAAAAGTAAAATTCGGAGTGTTACACTTAAAAACATGTATAACAATTAGCCTTACTTGAATTCTTAAGAAAACTTCAAAAGATGTATTTTTCATTCAAGTGTGGCCACAGACGGATGAACCATCATTAGCACTATCCATGCTCAAAAATGGTATATTCCATCCGTGCATGTCTAGATAGTTCAGAAACAGCTATGGACAAAGACACATACGATATATTCCATCTGTGCGTGCCTCTATGCAAGCGTAAAAACAGAAAAATAGTTGTAACCATTGACATAAACTGTAACACCCGGAATTTCTTCTTATTTACTTTTGTTTGATTTTGCCTAAAATTGTGTGCCAACTAGGGCTGAAAATTTTATATGTGGTTTATATTTTGTAATCGTACGTTTAATAAGTATGRAAATATTKTCCGTGTCGAATGAGAGTTATCRTTTGGTTAAAGGCTCAACTCGTGGGCCTATTTGTTTGTTAGTCGGAAGTTGGGCTTTTTATCGAAAGGAAGCTCGTTATATTAAATTTACGGATTTTGGGTTAAATTTGGATGGGAAGGCCTGAAAGGTTCAGGTTACAGCCCAAAATATAAATTAAAAAAAGGAAGAAAATATATAAGAAAATAAAAAGAAAGAAAAGMAAAGAAAAGAAAAAGAAAAACCCTAAAGAAACCTATCTTCTTCTTCCCGTACGCCGCCACCGTCACCGTTTCCTCTTTGCCTACCCAATGCCGCTTGTCGTGGCCCTTCCTTTCTTCTCCTTCTGTCTTCCCTTCCTTCACTGCCGATGCTTGAAGTGGCCGCTGTTTGCCACGATTTTTGATCGGCCGCCGCATCAAACTACATCGTTGCTCGAATGCATCTCGCAGCGCATGTCACTGAGGTTGATCATCTGCTTGAGTCGCTGTGAGGCGGACACCAGAAGACCACCCGTTCCTTCCCAGGTCTCTTCTCTGACTTCTCTCTCTCGCTCTCGGACTCGGATCAACGATCTGAGGTTCGCTCCAGCTCCGACCAAATGTTCGCCAGAGGCGCGTGATCCACCACCAAATCTGGTAAGCCATCTTCCTCCTCTCCTTCCCGGCGTGACCAGATCTGCGTGATCATTTGCCAAATTTGCTGTCGTCACCCCCTTTCCTTCTCGACGGGACCAAATCTGTGCGACGCCTTTTGCTAGACCTGCCATCGCCATTTTTCTTCCTCTACTCAATAGATTTTCCCTTCGAACTGAAGCCAAAATCTTTGTAGTTGGCCATCGTTTTAGCTCTCTATCCTTGCTGCCTACATCGCCGGCTGTCCCTCGCCGTCAACCAGTCGCTAGGAGCTTAAGTAGAACTGATTTCTTTGCCGAGACAGTGTCGAAGGAGAGCCCAACAGTGCTCAATGCCAGTAGGTGCTCTGATCGTGCRTTAAGGATCAGCACCTGGTATAGCCCAGGAGTGCCCTGTGCCAGGCTTGCCCAGCAGCATCAAGCGCCCGATGCCTAGATGCCCGACCCCCAGACGCCCAAGGCCGTTGTGCGCGTCACTTGAACGCACGTTTGGGAACCCAATACCGCTCCCTCAATATTTGGATACCATGAATTTTAAGGTGAAAATGCTAACACTTAATATTAAAATTGTATAACTTGTAAATAATTATGCCCTGAAGTAAATTTATGGGAGAACATAGTTAGGTTTATGCCCTAGCTAAGGAGTCAAATTGTAACCTTAAAAATATGATATTTGATAGTATGAGAACTAAATATGAATTTATAAATTAATAAAGGACATTTTTGGATTAAACACATAATACCTAAGTTGGGACGATCAAACTAAGTAGACCCTCTTTCTGTAATCAACTAGGTCATTTCGAGGGCTTACGTTAAGATCCGTTGAAGGAGTTCACTTCACAACTTAAGTAAGAACCCGTTAACTTAAAGGACTCCGGGTAAGTAATCCTCCAATCTGATTAACGTTTTAAATGAATGAAATTGAACTCTTTTAATTGCTCTAATATGTTGTGTATAAGATTATATGTTGATGTGTGTAATTGTGTAGAATGTTAATGCGTTCATATCCTGTATCACTTTTATGTCAAATTGTAACACCTCCAGATTAGGAACCGTCCTAAGTTGAGAATGCTACGTCATTCCATTCGAAAATAAATAACTATTTATTTGAAACTCGACATTTATCTTTCCCTCATGTTTCATTGCGGATGATATGTAACTAGATAGGGTGAGGAGGACGCTTGTGGGTGAGCTACGATACCCGAGAACTRGTTTTCGAATTTATTTATGAAATAAGATAAATATTTCTAAATGTTTTAAATTATTGAAGTTTCTTTGTAATTTTTGTTTTTGAATGGTTTAAAAAGACTTCCGCTGTCTTCATTTTTAAATAAACATTGAGTTTTAAATAATAGTTATTTATTTTCGAATGGAATACATTCCCGGGTTAGGATAAGGTTCCTAATCTGGGGGTGTTATACAAATGATATGTTATCATGTTTCATATCTTGTACTAATTGTCGAATGTTATGTTATATAAGTTTGCACGCATTTCATGTCATGAGCATGTAGTTAGAATTCTATATYACATTTGGCATGAGCCATTCACRCACTTAGAAGGTGAATGGTTTAGGAAATGGAATTTTAAAGGAAAATGTAAAGTTTTGAAAATGTAAAGTTTTCGGAAAGGAGTGTAAACCTAGCCACAAAAGATGTGAGTGGGAAATGGGGAGTGGGGGACGGCGCACCTGACCCTACCCTCTTGGAGGGTAGGTAAGAATGGAATGTTCACCTCCTTGGAGGTGAAAGTATGCAAAGAAAACCTTTTTTTTTTTTTTAATGTTAACCGCTTTGCGGTTCTGCTGGTAGGAATGGAATCGGGTTCCAAATAACTATGGCCCATTGCAGAGCGTAATGGCTAGGCATTACACTCTAATGAGCTCACGAATGAAAGGAAATGGAATGTTTTTACTGWAAGTGAATTTTTAAGAGAATGTTTTGTAAAGAAAATTTGAAAAAGGAAATGTTTGGAAAGTTTTTCATTTAAAAGGCGAAAACTTAAAATTTCATAACATGTAGGACATGTTCATGCATTCYTGCATGATGTTACTTACTGGGCTTTTTAGCTTATTTCTTTTTCTTATGTTTTATTGCAGATGATATGTAACCAAATGGAGTGAGGAGGCCGCTTGCGGGTGAGCTATGATACCCAAAAACTGATTTTCAAATCGATTTATGTAATAAGATAAATATTTCTGAGTGTTTTAAATTCTTGAAGTTTTTGTGATTKTTGTTTTAAATAAATGTTGGGATAGTGAGGATTTGTTAAAATATATTTTTGACTCCTTTGGGTATTGTTGAGTTTAAATAGATAGTGGATTATTTTCGAGTGAAATGATGTAATACTCTCAGCTTAGGACAGTTCCTAATCTGGGGGTGTTACATAAACATAGGAACYAAGAGATTTATATTGTAAAGCTTCAACCCATATAATCACTACCCAAAAACAACTAAATACAKACCAATCACATGAAGAACATCTTTCTTGAACAAATCTATCTCAAATTTTTCATGAAAAAGAGTAGAGTTATAACCTAAAAAGGAGGCAGTTGAGTCTACAATAGGATACGAACTAACAAACAATGAAACTAGGTACAAGACTTACCTTTAGTTGCAAAGATTATGCCTTGGAAGAGTTAACGAATCCTAAAGTCTCAAGTCCACTTTTTCTAGCTCTTCTCCTTCCCCCTTAACTCCCAAAATGAAATAAGGATATGGTGTAATGTTGATGAGAATCGTTTGAAGTAAGAATAATTTAGGAGTAGTGGAGGATGTAGTTTTTAGTTTTGGGTAACACCCCGAGTATAGAAACTCTAAACCTACAGGTATTATTGTCTACCCCACTTCAAATGTGAAAATAAAGTAACTTTCTTTTTAAAACAAAAGATTTATTCCCTAACAATTAAGTCCACAAAAATTTTGGTGGAGCTCCTTTAGGACCYTAAACTTGGTGCTTTAATAAATTAATATCTTAAAGAAATATAAAAGAATAAAATGGAACAAAGTGACTTTAAGATAGAAAAACTTTCTTTTATAACTTCAAATACATCAAGGATCCTCCTGTTTGTAGAATTAGAAATGCCAATTATATGTTACTATATGTTCCTTTATCGAATACATTCCTACAACGAAAATAAGGAAAGTAGTTACATGTATGCATAATAGATTTAAGTTAAAATCCTCTTCTCATATTATTTTTCATCACATAAGATAAAGTCTCAGCTGAACACCAAAGACATTTTATCTATTTCTTTTACTTACTCTAAACGTTATATATATCTAACTTAGACAAAGAAAATTAATACATTAAAATATRCATGAGTACAATTGTTAGTCACTAACATTACTTATGATCTAGCATTTAGGAAGCTTAAGGCCTTATCTATTTCATCAGCCTACATTGGGCAAAAACTATTGACAAATATAGTGTAGAAAGGTCTAGGTGGCAAACTATTGAAAATGGGCTAGCAATCTATGAAGGGAAAAAAGATTTAGAAGATAGTAAACTACTAGAAATTGAACCTCCTAAGAGAAGAAGAGGTAGAGCCAATCAAGTCATCTCACCAAGTAGTGAAAAGCCACAAGAGCAAGAAGAAAATTCCAGCATTTCATATGTTCATTGTTCAGTGTGTGACAGCCATGCGCCAGCTAGGCAAGCTGTGAAGCTTTGCAGTACATGTTTGCCATGCGCCCAGCTGGTCTATATTGGTCAACCACATATTTTCCTCCTTTTGCTTTTAATTTTCCTTTTCTTTTTTAAAAAAAAATCCATTTTTCAAAGTTTAATCTCGCCAACAATCTATATATAATCATAAAAGCTGGCAAGGTGGCTCTGATACCACTGTAAGAAAATGGTATACCCATTGGAATAAAAAATATAAACATATATAAGCATATTGACTTGCCAATTTATGATTAGTAGAATAAGACAAAAATTTTAACAAAAGGTTACCTTCTTTGATATGATCCAACTTTGATTTGGATGTTAAATTGAGGAGCGATCTAACAAATTCACAATTAGCAGATTCTCTAGTACATCAACACAAACCCCAGGCAAAAGGTTATGAGAGATGAAATTTTCTTTTGGGAGGCAAAGAAAATGATTTTCCTTAACCTTAAACGCTAGTCTATAATTGTATCTTATAGACCTCTAGAAATTCTAACCCTAATCAAATTAGGTAATCTATTAGGCAACTTCCATTGAATTTAAAGACATCCAATTCGCATCCAATACTAGCCCAACACTTTAGACCATTTTATTTGGATTTTCTCATTTAGGATTTCGTGTTTACAAGCTTGTTAATTTAAATTAATTTATTTTTAGCACCATCAAATAAATTAATTTACTAAACTCTTTAATAATCTCTCACATTATACTTAGATTTGGGATATACTAGGATCCTTACCTATTCGGTACAAGCTAGTAGAAATGACCATTTTGCCCCTAATGATCCTATTGTGAATGGGAACTATTACTAAAATTATTTAATATCATTTCACTAGTATATTCACATAACTCCATATTATAATTTCTATAGACATTGGTTGTTGTCTAGCGAAACACTCTATGACCCTTATTTAATGAATAAAGAAGCTGGTTGACTTTTATCAAATGAACCAAGACTATAGTATTTTAATCTTTCCATTTTAATATCCTTTTGGAAACATATCAAGTACATTATTTTGATTCCTTGATTACTATAAGAAACTCTTTTCTCATCATGTTCCACTTCAGCTGAAGATTTCTTAGTCAAGAAACAATGTACAATGATAACTTTCTTCTTAAACAAGAAGTAAGTGATTCCTTATTGCAGATCACATGTTCTCATATATCTTATAATAGTACTTCAAACTATCTTGTACTCCCATATACTCGGAGTAGCCAATAGTGGTAAGTCGTAGCTAAAGGAATATGAGAACATATATCATCTCAGGTTAAAGGAACAAAGCCTCATAGTCCAATGATAAGTAATTTTCCATTTACTTGTCCTTTTGTTTAAGTCATGTTCAAGTTTATTTGTCTCTACAAATAACTCTCTTATTTACAATGGTACGAGATTCACCATTTTTCATCCCATCAATATATCTAAACTTAATCATATGRAATGTAAACAAGACTAGTCTTTACGGATATTTGTCCCAATAATGTGAAATAATGCTAATAATACTTTTTGTTATAAATATTATACTTTTACAAGACAAATGATGCCTTAAGGCACAACACTAACAAATATATACCTTTGTTTTGAACTTTATATGTGAAAATAACCTAATGTCTTGTGCTATACTAGCAATTTTAAGACCTTGCATAAATCTAGAGCGAGCTTTACTGAAAATCTGTAGATACACHCCTAAAATTATTCCATAATTTGTTTGTAATGCAAAATGCCTAAGTTGTTTGTTATTATTAAAAAGGGAGAGATTGTTAACCCAATGGGGTTTAAAGGTCCCTCATATTGTTTTGATAATGTGATAGAGTCCATTTTAGTGTGATATTTTTTGCGATATGTTGATGAATTATGGATATGTATTGCACAAATTATGTGATTTTATGGATTCTTATTGTTTTAGGACTCTTTGGAAGACTTTGGAAAGAAATATGCAATTTGTGCAGAATTTGAAGTAATAAACAATAAAAAAAAAATTAGAAACGCAGAAAACTTATTGCGAGGGCATACTGGATGGACGAATTTTAGGGCATTTGATCTTCAGCCTATCTTTCCAAGATCCCTTATTGTTTTGGGAATAATCTAGATATATATCTCACGTAATTTGGGAGTTGTATTTTATAAGTGTTTATATTTCCTTAATAGATTATGATTGCTTTATTATTATTAGGAAGTGAGACAATGTACGATTCATGGGTTTTCTAATCCTACTTATATGGGATAGACCCACAATCATTCAATATTCTAGGTTTATTTTATATACTTTGTTTTTTCCTCAATAACTATGTTCTAGGTCCCTTTATTCCGATTGAAGTACTAAGGAAGCCTTGATTCTAGAACAATTGTGATATCTAATTGTTTACACATCTTGATTATTTGAAAATATTTATTTACTCTGCTTTTCGAAAAGTTTAGGTATTCAATTTAGTTAGTAATTTAGGCATATTACTTTATTGAACTCTTTACTTTGTATCTACTAAAACCTTCAAATCCATAATTGGTTAATAGGTTTAAGTTAGTGGTAAATTGGTAGGTTTTAGCTTGTCATAAGAGTGAGTAATCTAATCCAAAATAAATCAGCGTCTAAATTGTTGATTATGAATTGGGTCTCTCTAGTTCTTAGTATTGTCGGTACATTAAATTTATGAGGTATCTCTAGGATTGTCTATCGATTAGAGGATAATTAATAAGACGTCCTATTAATTATCAACACATAAGGAGAGATTGATTGTTGGCAAGCGTTTTGGACAAATATAATGAGTTTATTTATAATAATCAAGTTTCTTTGCATCTATAGTCAATTGAATATAATGAAGGTGGAATTAGTGGCTTTAATTGGATATTTCATATATATTGTTTCCAACATCTTATTTGTTATTTCCTGCTATTCTTGTGATTTGCTTTAGATAATTATTAGGTTAGAAACATAATCCAAACCCCCTCCCATTTTTCGTGTTTCACCTAAAAGACATTAACTCACCTATTCCYTRAGGAGACGACCTTACTTTCTGCTATACAATTTTATTCATTTGAGAGTAGGTTAGTTATTTTAGGTAGTTTAATGATATCTAACTTGCATTGTCGTTCTTATAAGTTTATGTGATCAACTATCTCAAAGGTTCATCATATATTTTGAAGAAGTTGATGAAGAAGAGGAAAATTTGCCTGAGCCATTAAAGAGAAGACATCTTAGACTAAACTATTCTAGCTTTTCGTAGGCTATAGGTTAACTACAATGTTTTTCATTGCATAATGATTTTAGTACTTGATCTTATTTTTGGAGATAGCGATGAACTATGTTTACATGCTATGTATTGATATTTGAAACTCAAATTGATTTTCAAAACCTATTTTCAAAATGACACATGGATGAATTTTATTATACATAATTGAGTTTGATATTGAAAGTGAAAATATGAAATATGGTTTCATGTCTCATATGCGCATTCTGGTCACTTTCAAATATATTAAGTTTTTTGTGTAAGTTAAGTATGATATCCTTCATCGAGAAATTCATATGCAACTTAATTSTCTTTCATCCCTTCGAGATAGTCAAAAGTTGAGTCACTGGACTCAGACTTCCTCATGTTTAAATGGTCCAAACAACATTTGAAACTGTGTTTGATATCCYATACAAGTCTTCAGATGAATATATCGGATGAAGACCATTGGCATGTTGGAGATTAGAAATATATAGGGCAAAGCCCCAACARATAGACTTATTACTGTTCTAATATATTTATTGTTGTTGGATATGGGGCTATTTAAGGCATGGTTTCAACTTCGACTTATTTTGAACAAGTAAAATTAAGTGAGAATTTTCATAAAAGCATCTTTGGTGAAATCGCAGAAGAGATTTCACGATATTTTTGCACTTCATTTTTTAAGCTTATCATGCTATAACTTTGAAAGTCTTTAGTTGAGTTTCATCTATCTAACGTGTTATCTTGGTAAGTGAAATCTACATCTCTACTTGAGCTTCGAACTACTAGAATCCTCACTACTAAGAGTGAAATAGAACTAGACACTTATTTGGAAAACTCTATGTGAGTTAAGGTTGTCGAGGACATAAAAACTCTCTTAAAAGTGAACCTTATTTGTAAAAGTCAAGGTTGTGTAAAACCCTCTTGCAGGCGAACCTTGAAGCAGTAGTGTGTGAATATTGAGGTTATATGTGTCACACCCCCAGATTAAGAAACTTTATCCTATATGCTCATGACATGAAATGCATACAACCTTATGTAACATAACATTCGACAAACAGTACAAGATATGAAACATGATAACATAACATTTGATATAAAAGTGATACAGGATACGAACACATTAACATTCCACACAATCACACTCATCAACATACAATCTCATACACAATATAGTGGAGCAATTAAAAGTGTTCAATTATATTCATATATAACGTTAATGAGATGGGAGGATTACTTATCCGGAGTCCTTTACATTAATGGGTACTTACTTAAGTTGTGAAGTGTACTCCTTCAACCGATCTTAACGTAAGCCCTCGAAATGACCTAGTTGATTACAGAAAGAGGGTCTACTTTGTCCGATCGTCCCAACTTAGGTATTATGTGTTTAATTCAAAAATGTCCTTTATTAATTTATAAATTCATATTTAGTCCTCATATTATCAAATACACATTTTTAAGGTTACAATTCAACTCCTTAGCTCGGGTATAAACCTAATCYATATTCTCCCATTAATTCACTTTAGGGCATAATTATGTTCAAGTCATACAATTTCAATATTAAGTGTTAGCATCTTCACCTTAAAATTCACGATGTCCAAATGTTGCAGGAGCAGTACTGGATTCTCAGGCATCTGGGCGCCTGCTCGTCGGGCATCGGGTGTCAGGCGTCTGGGCATCAAGTGCTTGGGCGCCTAGCATTGGCACTGGGCACCTGGTGCTACTAGGCACTGGGCGCCCACTTACATTTGCGCGGCACCTGGGTGCCTAGCGCCTATTGTTGCTCCTTGATTCTGGCTGAAGCTCTGGTGGCACTGGGCAAGCTTCAACATTGCTCCGGCAGATCCATTTCTGAGATCAAACTTCCAACGACGGTTTGACGGTAAGGGACTCTGAAACTGGCGAGCAGCACTGATCAGCCACGTGCGCTTGCGGAGGAGAAGGACTTGTGCGGTAGCTACCCAAATGCATGTTTGCTCCGAGCAGAAGACTCCCTTTCTGGCCGGCGTCAACTCTGCAAATCTGGTCAATCTCTTCCTGACCGAGCAAAAGCGAACTGACTTGAATAGGTAAATGGTCCAAGCGGAGGACGGCACGAACTGTCGACGAGCCGCAGGTGAGCAACAGATGCACCGGCAACTCCGGCTCTGAGGCTTCGATCAGCTACGCATGCAGATTTAATGGTGTTCGGATTGACCAGCAGCACGGGTTGGGCAAAKCTTGGTCTAGCGAGCGGCTGGCTGCGTGCGCTGATGGTTGAGCGGATGACTGGGCTGAAGCGGTGAGGCACACAGATCTGGTGATTAATACTTTACTTTTTGAGCTGAATAAATTCTTTTGTAGAATAATAATTAAATACCAGAAACCAAAAAAATCTAAATAATTGTTAATCAAATATGTAGATGGAGATGCTAAATTCACACCCCGAATTAATAATTTCTTTTTTTGATCATTAATGCCTTTTCATTTGACTTTTGATATATTGGTCTGTCAAATTTTTGTCATTTCTAAACTACCTTCCACTCAACCTAAATAAGAAAGCTAACCATGATGTATCTTTGATTCTTGTCAATGGTGCAGAAGATGAAAATTGAGCATTTTAGTAAAAAATAAGCATGCAATCACCACAAATTACTTAAAATATGTAATCCAGCTCAAATCTAGATAATTCTTGCACAAATCATATCCGAACCATGTGTTTATTCTGAAGATGAAGAGAAAGATAGACAAAATAACGAACAAGAATGTGAAAGAAAAGAAGAAGAAACAGAAACACAAATGCAAGAACTGCAACCGTAGGGTTGTGGAATCATGAGATAGGAAAGAAAGAAAGAGAATAAGAAGAATATATGATTGACGAATCAAACATGGTGCATCTTGAAGGTTTTGGTGGTTTAGATTGAGCTGACCCTCAAAATGATCTAGGAGAGGAATTTGAGGGTTTTTTATTTAGGTTGACTAAAAAGGTTATCTGAAAATAATAATTGTTGACGATATTTAAAAAGTCAACAGGATACAAGTGACTAAAAAATGTTTTTAGTTAGAGGTGTTGGCTTATGAT
Source organism: Rhazya stricta (assembly GCA_001752375.1). Lineage (NCBI taxonomy): Eukaryota > Viridiplantae > Streptophyta > Magnoliopsida > Gentianales > Apocynaceae > Rhazya > Rhazya stricta. Next base: position 756,995 of record MEJB01000105.1, read on the forward strand.
TTATGGATATAGATTTACCCTTTCCAGCACTATTTTTTTTTTGTAATTTTTTTCAAATTAACTTGAATTTTAGACTATAAGTAATTAATGAATTATTGAGTCATTCACTTTAATGATATTGGTTTGACCGTCCTAAACAAGTTGGATCATGTTTTCAGCTCAAAAATGGAATTGGACCGACTAGAAATTAAATTTTTGACATGCACATTAAGRATAAATTTATGTCTCTCAAACTTCATCTGGCTTACATGCTCTACTTGTWTGCGGATTAAAAAAACACATGCTCTACCGACTATAAACAACGTTATTTTCTTAAAAATGAAAAACATTATCGTTATTATTCATTATTATTTTGAGAAGTTTGACCCCAAACTCGCCTTCTATACATATATATATATATATATATATATATGTATATGTAAACACCCTTCCCTCAGTCCACCCTTCTACAGTCACACTTACCGCCTCCAATCCCCAGGTTACCCAGCTCTGCAGCTACAGTATATATACGTATTTTTACATGATCTGAAGGAGCAGTAAATAAAGAAAGTAGTAGAGGGTGAAAGCACTTCCCAAGAAAAAGTTTTGGGTTTTGGGGCTCTGAATGTGGAGCTTTATGCAATCAGGTAAGCTCAATTTCCAAAGAATTTGTCTTGAGAAGTTTTTGAAGTGATGGATTTTTAGTTATGATGCTGCTGAGAGCATTAATCTGCTTTATTTTGTGTTTTTTATATCTGTTTCAATAATCGATAGTGAATTTTGAATTCCTGGTTACGCTGTTGGGGGTTTTCTTGATTTCCTTGTTTTACACATGGGTTTTCTGGTAACTCAAAATGTATTCTTGGCATAACTTTCTGAGACTTGAGTTCATGTTACCATTTACATTTCCCTGTATGTTTCAATTCACGATTTTTTATTTATTTTATTTTTTTTATAACTTTTTGTGGCTTAGTGACGGAGATGAAGGAGCTGTTGCGTGATACTTCATTTTGAGCTTAGATATTATGGGAAATTACAGTATTTAATGAATTCACTGTGAAGACTCCGTAGTTGATTTCATTGAGATTATACCTGCTGGGTCGCGAATAATTTTGTTAGATATGGTCTGACATGTGATTACTGGAAGACTGAAATAGTTGAATGCCCAGAAGGACTAATTCTAATTCATTAAATATGAGGAGAAAGTATTCAGGCTGGCTTTTTTTTATCATGCAAATCTGTGTTTAAATCAGCCGGAGATAGAAAAGGATGCTCCGAAATCAAGAAACTCCAATTGACATGTCAGGCTTTACCAATCAAAATATACCTTGAGATCCAGTGGAGAATAAGGTCTTGTCCATTGCGTCGAGGATTTGTATGAAGGTTATGATGATATGCCTTATTTGTAGCTATAGAGGATCTAGAGAATCTAAGATTTTCTTTTTGACCATAATGGTAAAGTCTTAGTTTGACAAAGTAAATCTGAGTTTTGCTAATGAACAGTTGGATTGATGTGAAAAATGTGACATCGTAATGAAATCTCTAAGGTACTTAAATTGGCAAAACATAACTCTATTGAGCAGCATTAAGCAGTGGTGACAGTACTTAGACACTCTGATAATGTCTGTTGGGATGATATTCTGATAGGTAAAAGCCTTTCTGCCTGAGAAGAGATAAATCTCCAACAWGCTGCATTCAGGTTCAAAAGTAATAGATGCCTATTAAGCTTAAATATTTACATGATTTCAACTGTTCTTTTGTCATCTACTGGAGAATCATGTTCTAAAAATCAACATTTCTAGTGACCTTGTCTGCTTCTGCAAAAAGATAAATCAAAGATTATCAAAATTCAGGCTTGGGAAGATAACTGTTGTTTAGGAAGCATTAGGATACTCATATGGAGGATGTTATACAGAAAAGAATAAGGAATATGGTGGCAGAGCTTAATCTAACTTGGCAGAAGAAATGCTTGTGAGTTGCAAAAATGCATGCACATAGATTGACCTCAAGATGAGTATGATAGAAATTAATTTTTAACCATGTGCTACATAAGAAAGCAACAAATCCAACTAAAAGCACTACAGGGAAGCAATGAAATGGCATTGAATAATAGGAGTTTCAATGAAACTAATTAAACGTTCACTAAATTTAAAAAATGAAACAACCTCAGTAATCTGTTTAGGAAACAAGGATAACCAGATGTGGACGCTTGCTTTTCTTCTGCATTTTCTCTTAAACAAGGTTGTGTGTTTCGGCTACTGAAGTTTCTATTAAGGGATTTGCTACCATTATCATGCAGATTCTTAGATGCTCAGTCAATTCCATGGAGCAAAATTTATTATTGTTTAAGGAAGCATCTAAGTTATGCATTTTGGTTTTTTAACTAAGGCGAACCCAACCCAAGTTCTAGTCTAATGAAAAGAATATTTAATGAGTATATGAAAAGTCAATAATAAAGTGAAGAATTTAGAACTGAAGACAAAGGGGAAACCACTTTACTGCTGAAGTATTTTTGTAATTCAGAAAGTCCTAGCAATAAAAGTATACAAATTTTATCTATTTGTTGGCTTTGGAGTATAGCTGTAAGTTATTGATATATTCTATTAATGGCTATTTATTTTCCGTTAGTATCTTTATAGTTAGACACTGTCCAAATAAGTAACCTGATGAACTAATTATATCTTTTAAGCTTTTAGGTAAGTGGACAATTAAAGTTGGTAATTGAGCAGGCAAAAGATCTTGGGTTTAGATCTCACCACCATTATTGTATTAATAATGCATGTATTATGCTATCGGAAATAATCTACCTCGTATATGAGGTACATATTAGATTATTTAAATCTATTAATGCACTTGTCTAATGGCTTCTGCATTTAGATGATGTGGTAACTTTAAATAGGTATGGATGAAACTGTGAAATTGGATTAAGACTGAGTTAAAACCTAGTTGTGTTTGTTACCAAGGCCATATGATAGAGAGACACATACGCTTCGGGGGGGGGGGRGKGTTAAAAAAGGKGTTCTTTCTTCATCATTCAAGAGATTCTAGAACTAAATTATGACACTAAAGTTTGGCAGCCTCAAAATTAGCTTACTTTACTGCTTTGTCTGTAAACTCATTCTTTGGTAAAGTAACAAAGACACAAATGGTAGTATTTCATTTACTAGTATGTAGGTTGTCCATCATGTATATAAGTGATTTTTTCCTACTTCAAACGTGCATGCTCTCTCTCTCTCTCTCTCTCTCTCCAGTTGCTTATCCTTTTCATAGGGCATTCCGATCTTGAAGGATCTATGGTATAAATTGATGATCTGACATCTTATAAGTAAATGTGATCCTGTAAATAAAGCTTTAATAAAAAATAGCTCCACCTTTTATTCTGGCTTGTAGTTTGGCATTGCCAGATTATTTGTGAATATGCGGGTCTATGTAGTGTAGAGGGACTGATGTAGATACCACATAAAGTCAAGAATTCTTTTGCTATATGATTGAGTTATTACTTTCTCTTTAGCTTGAAGTTGGACTTCATACTTGGAGTATAACACATTCAGAATCAGCATTCATGCCATATCGTGAAAAGATGCTTTATCTTTCGGTGAATGATTGGATGTTCATTACTTCCAAAATCCTCTACTTATTTGTTTGGCATCAGTAGTGGATTAAAGTATATTAGGACGTTCTAAGCAATTCGTGCTCATTTATTTTTCTTAAAATGTTTCATGAAATTCTTTCAGTAACAAATCCTTTCCGCTTGCTGAAGAGAATCTAAAATGCACCACAGACTGGCAAAATTAGACTCTGTTCCTGCTGCTTACCAGCAATATGATACCTTGTRCTAAACTCTGTTATGCAATCATCTGAATCTCTTTGTTACTGCTAGGTTTCATACCAATGATCTTATTAAAGAAGTCAAACACCCAGGATTCTTACATACTGTCTCTATTGCTTCTTAGGAGCTAGTGCTTACGTGTTCTTTGTACCAGTGTTTTTTCTCTTGGCAACGGTGTTGGTGATGTCATGCAGTACTAACTTCAAATCCTTAGTGTTGCTATACCATGAACCAYACGTCTGTTTGACTTCTATCTTTTTAATTACAAATGCAAATGTGTGAGCAATCATACTACTTCTTCAGGAAATATAGCTTGATTGTAGAAATTATGAAAGTGTTATATGTGGATAAAACTTAAGCAATTATACTGCCACAATTTTTCATTTAACATTAGTACAGACTACAAAATGATCTTAGCATGAAATAGTGTTCATATATATATATATAAGGAAATTGTGAACTCAAAAGTGGTAGAACATAGCCATTTCCTAGGTTTAAATTGTCACTACATATCATACCCAAAATTCTAAATGCTTTATTTCACATTATCTTTTGTTAAAGAATAAGAAAAAGAAAGAGATGAAAAAAAAAATGTACAAACATCTGATCCCTTTTTAGTGTTGTTAATAAAGTGAAAACTCAATTTATGTGCTTGCATCTTGTATTAGTTGTTTCTACATGAGGGATTTTATTAACTTTATATCCTTTTGTACTAATTGTTGTAAAATATTTACTTTATTCTTATCGATTGAAGATTGTTAGGAACTTAAGCCTGAGGGTCACCAACYTTGATGATGCAGGGCAGTCATGTATAAGCGTTGAAATGATGCTGCATGGGCTAATGACGTGACTTGAAGAAACCTGTCTGTTGGAGAATTGCGAAGTATGTCTTTTCATCGCTTTTGATTTTGCATTCCGTCCCTGCATCACACTTAATTGCCTAAGATTTTTCGCACCAGATATTCTGTTTGATTCACAGTTGGCTTTCTTAGTATTATTTGTCTGTCCTGTTCAACTTTTTACCTTGGGACTAGGATGTTGAAGAACACCTAAGATTTTTCGCACCAGATATTCTGTCTGATTCACGGTTTTTCTTTCTTAGTGTTATTTGTCTGTCCCGTTCAACTTTTTGCTTCAGGACTAGGATGTTGACAAACGCTTCTCCTGTTTCTGCATTCGTTCACATTTATGACTTCTTCTCATTCTCTTTTTATTGATTATCTTAATATTTCAGCGAGGTATACAGTAAATAATCAGTGATTTGAATACATGCTACCAAATAGTTGTGTTCATTTAAGTAATTTCCCAAACTTCAAGAGGGTTGGTCAAAGACATTACTTGAGTTTCAAAGAGCCATTTTAATAGCTATAAATTAAGCTGCTCTTTCTTTGATTGTAGTCTTCTATTGAAAATGAAACTATTGGTTGAATAATTCCTTTTTCTAATAGCAAATTGACAATAGAAAACTGGGCAATGCAAAAAAACAGAATTTACTGCTCTTGSAAAAAGAGAAAGTCTGCAATAACCATGTACAAGGTATAATTTTGATATGTTCTTGGACTCTGGTTCTCTAGTACATGTATTAAAGTGGTTTTAGATGTATGTTTTGATTTTAGTAAACTTATGAACCTGATTAGATGTGTTAAGTGGAAACTTTGGGTGGGGCAGTAAAGGGGAAATGGACAGAGAACCGCAGGGAGCAAGGGGAGAGAGAAGGAGATAGGTGGGGTTGGGTAGGTTCCAGCTCGTAGGGCTGGTAGAAGCCGAGGAGGAAAAAGAGTTTCTTCTTGTCAGATATGTATTTGTTAAAGTAATATAAGAGATATAGAAGAGAAGGTTAGGTCGTTATTCAAGTAGAAAGATAATAATCATATTGAAATTATCAATGCAAAGGCCCTATTTACATAGGCTGCCAAAGGTAACAATGCACAATCTTAATTTAACTCTGTAAACCAAATCAAAATATGACTATCTTAACACTCTCTGGATCATAGATGTTAATCATGCCCAACTTGCTACAAAAATTATCTATTCGAGCTCTAATTAATGCCTTTGTGAAAATATGACCCAATTGTTCTCTAGTCCTCACATACTCTTTAGAAATTAAACCTTGCTGAATTTTCTCACGAATGAAGTGACAATCAATCTCAATATGCTTAGTTCGTTCATGACATACGAGATTAGATGCAATATGAAGAGCTACTTGGTTATCGTACCAAAGTTTCTCTGGTACGGGGGTCTTAAGACCAACTTCAGTTAATAATCGACGTATCTATATTATTTCACATAAAGACTCTACCATAGCTTTATATTTTGACTCAGCACTGGAACGCAAAACGACGTGTTGCTTCTTACTCTTCCATGAGACCAAGTTTCCTCCTAGAAAAACACAATATCCTGTAGTAGATCTTCGATCTTTCTTAGATCATGCCTAATTAGCATCCGAAAAACACTCAATATTAGTATGACCATGATTGCTATACAAAATATCACATTCGGGAGCTCCTTTCAAATAACACGAGATTTGTTGTGTAGCTATCCAAAGATTAACAGTTGGTGAAGACTTGAACTGACTCACAAAACTAACCGAATATGCAATATTTGGACGAGTTACACAATGATAATTCAGTTTTCAACCAATCTTCTATATCTCTTAGGATCTTCAAACAAATTCCCCTCTTTTTTTTGGTTTATTGCAAATTAGGAATCATTGGAGTGCTACATGGTTTAGCCCCCAATTTTCCTGTCTCAGATAATAAGTCAAGTACATATTTTCTTTGAGATAGGAATATTCCTTTCTTACTTCTTGTTACCTCAACACCTAAAAAATACTTCAACATCCCTAAATCCTTTGTGTGAAATTGACTATGAATTAAGGATTTAAGAGATGAAATACCCGTAGTGTTGCTCCTAGTAATAACAATATCATCAACATAAACTACTAACAACATGATGCCAGCTTTAGATGTCTTGTAGAAGATGGAGTTATCAGACCTACATTTCTTCATTCCAAACTGTTCCATTGCTGGGCTAAACTTTCCAAACCAAGCATGAGGATTTTGTTTCCAGCCATACAGTGATTTACGAAGACGACAAACTTTTCCATACTCTCCCTGAGCAATAAATCCGGGAAGTTGCTCCATATAAACTTTCTCTTGAAGATCTCCATGAGGATAAGGCATTCTTGATATCGAGTTGATGCAAAGGCCGTTTGTCAGTGGCTGCCATAGAATGAATAATCTAACGGATGTTAACTTAGCAACAGGAAAAAAATTGTCAGAGTAATAAATGCCATAAGTTTGAGCATATCCTTTAGCAACTAGATGAGCTTTCAATCGAGCAAGAGACCCATAAGGATTGACTTTAATGGTAAAAACCCTTTTACACCTAATACCTTCTTTCGTGCAGGTAGGTAAGTTTACCAAGGTCCCAGTACCATTGTCATCTAAAGCATTCATCTCCTCTATCATAGCATTGCTCCATGTAGGAGGAGATAAGGCCTCACGAGCAATTTTAGGAAGGGAGAGAGAGTCGAGAGATGCAATAAAAGAACTAGAAGTGACAACTAGTTATAAGACACAAAAAAAGAAATGAGATAATTACATTGACTTTTACCTTTTCGAAGGGTGATAGAAAGAAGATCACTCGGATYGAGATATGATGATGCAGGTGCCGGCATAGGGCGTGAATCTAGAGGGCTTGGTCGCTGAGAGTAGACTTGAAGGATGGGAGGCTTAGCAGGAGTAGACTCATAGGATGTGATAGTATAGAGCAATAGATCATCATCCTCCCCTTAGCAAACACGAGCAAACGATGGTGAAAAGGGTGTGTCTTCAAGGAAAGACACATCGGCAGACATAATATACCTGCCAAGGCTAGGGCAAAAACACCTATATCCTTTTTGAATATGAGAGTAGGCAAGAAAAATGCAGTTTAATGATTTACGATCTAATTTGGTAACATGGAGATGAACATCCCGAACAAAGCAAGTCCAAACAAATGTCTTCGGCTCAATAGGGAACAATGATTTTGTAGGAAAAAGGACATGATATGAAGACTCACCATTAGGAACATATGAAGGCATGTGATTAATTAGAAAAACAAGTCGTAGAAACTGCATCGACCCAAAAATGTTTATGGGCATTCATTGAAATAATAAGGCTTGAGCAGTTTCCGAGAGATGTCTATTCTTTCACTCAGCCACCCCATTTTGAGATGGTGAATCTACATGAGAAGTTTGATTAAGAATACCATTTTGAATCATGTAAGAATGAAAATATGATGATAAATATTCTTTGGCATTATCACTTCGTAAAGTTTGGACAGAAACACTAAATTGCGTCTTAATCTCAGCAAAGAAGGCAAAAAAATGAGATAACAATTCAGAAAGAATTTTCATTAAGTATAACCATGTCATATGATAATAATCATCAACAAAAATAACAAAATATGGAAATCCAGATTGAGACGTAAATGGACACGAACCCCAAATATCTGAGTGGACTAATTCAAAAGGAGCACTAGCTCGTTTATTGACTCTAGGACTTGAACTAAGATGATAGTGTTTAGCAAACTGACAATATTCACAATCTAAAGATGATAGACTTTGAAACTGAGGACAAAGTTTCTTTAGCAAAGGGAGAGATGATGGCCTAATCGATAATGTTTTTCAAAAGGGATGACTATTCCAAAACAAACAAAGGACCTTGGCACATGTGGGTCAAGAATGCAGAGCTACCTCCAAACTCATGTCCCTTACCAATAAGCTTCTTTGTCATAAGATCCTGAAATATGCAATAGTCATGAAAGAATGAGATACAACAATTAAGGGCATGAGGAAGCTTGCTGACAGAAATTAGATTGAAAGATAATTGAGGTAAACTCAAAACAGATGAAAAAGGAATGGATGGRGTGGTTGTTATTATGCTAGACCCTAGAATACAAGTGGTCGACCCATCTACTAAAGTAACAGGAGCAGGAGATGTATGTGACTCAAAAGTGGAAAATATGCTAGAATTACCTTTCATATGATATGTGGCACCATAATCAATGACCCATTCGGAAGATGTGGCAGCAAGACATTTATTTCGGCCATAGCAGTGATAAGGCATCCTCCCTAAGGCATGTCTTGGGAGTCGTCTTGCGGTGGATCACCCATCATGTGATTATCCATATCGATATTTTGCAGATAAATTCGATCGTTTTGCTCTAATCTAGATCATTGTTGGAGCGATTGAGCTTATGTTCTGTGATTTTTGACATCATAGGAGCCACATTCGACATAACAATTGACTTCTTATCAGCCATAGTGTGACCCAAAATATTTGTTCTAAACCCACTAATTTTACCTTAATCAGGCTCTAGTACCATGTTAAAGTAATATAAGAGGGATATGGAAGAGAAGGCTAGGTTGTTATTCAAGTAGAAAGATAATAATGATATTGAAAGTATCAATACAAGGGGTCTATTTATAGGCTGCCAAAGGTGACAAAACAYAACCCTAGTCTGACTCGATTAACCAAATCAAGATATGATATATCTTAACTGTATTCAATATGTTTTCTGTTTGTCCTATCTTCTTTGTATTACAGGAAGCAGTAAAACAAGGAACTTAAACTTGTATCTGTCGGTATATAACTGAAAACCATTTTTATGAGATGGCAGTGCAAATGTTCTCAAATGGCTYCTTGTCATCTACATACTTGAGATTTTAGAAAATGACAAATCCAGCCAATAGAGTAAAGGTCTCCAGGTTTCTTTCTCATTGGTTTACCCTATAGTTTTGCCACTCCGTATCAAATAATGTAATTTGTACATCTTTTACAAACTGTGTAATGCAATTCTGAATGTTCACTGTTGTAGGCATTTTATGCTTTTGGACTTTTTCAGAACAGATATTGATATTTGGCATAGAGCTCTTAGATTACCACCGTACCTAAGAGCTTAAACTCTTAGAGACGAGCATAATTTATGCATTTAAATAAACTTAAACATATTCTTAATATAGAAGATTAAAGAACAGTATATATGCTCTAAGACACCTTTTCTAGAATTGTATGGTTGACACTTTTGCTTGTGGTCGGGAGCCTCCTCCTTTCGCCAAATCCACTTCTTAAGGACAGGTTGGCAAGAAGAAGGTGATCTCTGGTTCAGGAAGGTCTTCAAGAGTGGAGATACTGTGTGATGCTGATAAAACGGTGAGTAGCTAAGTTTATTTCAATGGAAGAAGATATTATTTTCACAGACAGAAGCAGAGGAATTTGAGAGCCTCTACCTCTCCTAAAACTAGCTCAATCATTACTCACAATTCTCATGCCTTTCCCTTCTCTCTATCTCATTACATAGAGAAGCTAGCTAACTAACTCATTGACTGATGTCACAATTGGTTAGACTCATGCTGACTAGGTTTCTTGTGCTTGGAATGACTAAATCTGATTGGTGGGCTATCATGACTTCCTGCCCAAAGTTTTACCTTGTCCTTAAGGTGAAAGCCAGGAAGCTGCTTGTCCAAGTGACTGAAATTATCTCAAAGTGCCCTAAAAAATGGGTATCCACTGGATTAGCTTCCTCTAAAAGTCCACTGGGAATCTTGAGCATGAGGATGAACCCCTAGCACAGCTGCCGGCTCCACAATCAATTCCAGATCCTGGCATAACTGAGCTGGTAAAGAGGCTGGCTGGAAGTTGGATCTAATAGCCCGATATAGATGGGAATGTGGGAGACTAGATGCATGAAGTGTAGAATGGGAGCTTGAGGTGGTAAGCAACTTGTTCAACATGAGGGACAACTTTTCAGATGTTTGGTGGCCAGGGAGCACTGTTGGTAAGATCACAGCTTGATGTAGAGCATGTCATCAACCTGAAACTCAACTTCTTGGTGGTGCATGTCACTTGTATACTTCATTTTTTGTTCGGTTCGCAGTAGGTTCATCTTGAGCTCATCAAGAATTGACCCCGTTCCCCAAGAAGGGTATCCACAACAGCCATAGCAGGGGGACCAGTTTCATAGCAATCCAGGGGTGGGGGATCCCATTGTGGAGGGCAAAAAATCGTGTGGTCATCAGAGAATTGTGGTAACTGGTGTTATACTGTTAGTCCCCCCCCAATGCAAACCAGTTTACCCATTTGCAAGGTCTTTCTGAGCGAAACAGCGAAGGTAAGTCTCGAGGTAACGGTTAACTACTCACTTTGGCCATCGGTTTGAGGATGATAAGTAGTGCTCCACTTTTAACTTACTTTCTTGTAGCCTGAAAAGCTCCTTCCAAAACAGGCTGAGAAAGACCCTATCACGACCGGATATAATATAGCCCAATATGCCATGTAAGCGAACAACCCCTTTGATGAACTCTAGGACCATGGACTGYGCTAGAAAGGGGTGATGAAGGGGAAGGAAATGGGCATATTACTCAACCTGTCGACCACTACTAAAATAGTGTCGAACCCATTAGAATGAGGTAAACCTTCAACGAAATTCATGGTAATCTCCTCCCACATTTTGTTTGGCAAAGGAATTGGCTGAAGGAGACCACCTGATGACTAAACAAGATGCTTATTACGCTGACACCTCACAAGCTTTGATRAAAAGAGGATGTTTTGGCGCATCCCAGCCCAGAAAATATCTCCACCAATGCAGTGGTAAGTAAGTTATATCCCAGAATGTCCTCTGAAGGGTAAAGCATGATATTCAGCCAGCAATAACGGAATGTTGGGGGGGGGGGGTTTGGAGACTACCAGCGGATTCTTCTACACCAATAGGTCATTGATAAGGGAAAGACCTGAAACTTCCTGCTGCCCCTATTGTAAAGCCACCATAATCTTTGACAAGAACTAATCCTGGTCAACATGAGATTGTAGCTCTGCTCAGTTAATGACATGAGGAAGCATCACCTCTGCCAGATGTACCTCAGTAGCCGTTTCACTGAATATGCACCTGTTGCTCTGTTCACTACCCCTGCTTGGTGCCAGATGGAGAATTCATAGCCTAGGAGCTTTTCAGTCCATTTCTAATACTCCGGCCCAACACTCTTTTGTTCCAAGAGATATTTAAGGGATTTTTATCTGTGCGCACCACAAACTGTTTGCCGTGGAGATATGGTTGCCATTTCTGGACAGCCAGAACATTGACAATCAGCTAATCTATCATAAGCTGAGGTTTGCTAAGCCCGAAGCTGAGTGTTTGACTGTAATAAGCAAGAGTCCATTCTTGTTACATAAGGACTGCACCTAATTCCATGCCAGAAGCATCGGCTTTAATAACAAATGGCAAGAAAAAATCAGGGAGGCTAGAAGAGGAACTGTAGTCATGGCTTTCACCATTCCAAGAAAAGTGATCCTTCAACTGATCTATGAAAGGCCATGCTATAGAACTATATCCCTAAAACAAATTTTCTGTAACATCCTGTAAGCCCCAAGAACCTCCGCAGATCCTTAACAGATTGAGAGTACAGCCAATTAACCATAGCCCTTGTCTTGGTCGGTTTAGCAGAAACCCTTCAGCCAAGATGATATGGCCAAGTACTCAACATGCCACTACCTAAAGCTGCAGGTCTTTAAATTTGCATAGAGTTTCTGATCATGAAGGACTTGCAATACAGTTTCCAARTGTTGCGTTCCATATCCGAGCTATAGATGATAATGTCATCAAAAAATACCAAAAGTAGTTTTCGCAAAGAAAGCCGAAATACCTCATTCATTAGTAGTTGAAACGTTGCCGGTGCATTCATCAAGCCAAATAGCAGTACTAAGAATTCTTAATGTCTATCGTGGGTAAGGAAGGTTATTTTTGGGATGTCTGTAGGACCTACTCTAGTATGATGGTAACCAGATTTTAGATCCAATTTAGTAAACAAACGAAGTTCATCAAGAAGTCATCAATCACTAGGATGGGAACTTGTCRGGAACAATCTCCTTATTAAGAGCTTCGTAATCAATTCAAATTGCCAGCCACCATCTTTCTTCTTGACTAATRGCACGGGGGTAGAGAATGGACTCCTGCTAGGTTGTATGATCTCGGCATCTAGCATTTCTGTTACCAGTAGTTCCATTTCATCCTTTTGAGTGTGTTGTGTGAGTATCAGTAGGGGCGCATGCTGATAGGTGATGTCCCATCATTTTGCACAATCTCATGTCAGACTTTCGGAGGTGGTAAACCAGTAGGCGTGTCAAAAACTGATTCGTGCTTGTTCAAGGTCAAAAGATCCCAAGGAACAGTAAGTTAAAAAGCTTCATGGCGAGAGTTCAATACCTTCATCCTGCGATACTCCAACCAGGATATTATCCCCTCATGTTGCAGACTGTGAATCACGACTTCAAGGTAGACATGCGAGCAGCAAAGGCCAGGATCCTGGTGCATTGTGACTGAATGTCCACCTATTTGGAATTCATGGAGAGCCCCTTCCAATTAATAGTCATATTTCCAAAGGATTGTAACGATGACATGCTTAAAATCACATCAGTGCAATCCAGTTCTAATGGAAGGAATTCCTTCATTATATCCAATCCCTGGACAAACTGTAAGGCTTCATTTGCATGACCTTTTAAATTAAACCAACCACAACTTTTCATTTAAATTGTCAAATTTCTTTCGTCTCTTACTCGAAGAAGTTTTCTTTTTTCTTTTTCTTTTTTTCTGTTCAATCTTCAATTAAGCCTCCGCTTGTTTTGCATCTTGGATCAAGGAAAGTGGTAGACTTGAATATGCTTCAAGGCGTGTAGCGAACCACTTTCCTCAAGGAAATATTTGTCCTCAGTCCTTACTAAATGTGTGCAAAGGGGTTACCAGCAAGTCTTCCTTGAAGATACAAAGAACCTTCTCTAGTGGTTGTATTTTGCACTCCCAAGACCACTACTTGGAGAAACTATGTTGGAAGCTTAACACTACAAAAAGTTGCAGATAATTTTGCAGAGAAGAAGCAAAGTTTACTTAAATGATTTTTTTGACATTTTTCTTAACCAACCTTTATCCAATTTATAGCCAAAGAAATAACTATTCATTTGGACATGTCTTTTGGTCAAATACCTCTTCCTTTGAAGGGCCTAAAGAGACATATATCTTGATCAGTTATCTTTTCATGTCAAGTGCCAAAAGACACCTTTATCAAGACTAATTTTGCATATTATCCAACAATCTTCCATGATTTGCAAACTTCAGGGGCGCTAATGATGAAACCAAGGTATCAACCGAAGCCCGAACTGATTGGGAAGAGGGGGACTACTTCTGTAGAGGACACATTCTCAATGGTCTTTCCGATGGGCTCTTCGACACATCAAAATGTAGAAACAGCAAAAGAGTTTTGGGACAAACTGAAGGCTCGCTCTGAATCCGAGGATTGTAAGAAATCTCTTGTTACTCGTTTTAACAATTTTCAAATGATAGATGTTAAGGCTGTAATAGAGCAATTAAGATAGATTGAGGTGATGATCGACCAATTCAAATCCTACAAGATGAACATGGATGATTCCGTTGTTGTTTCCTCCATTAACAAACTTCTTCCATCATGGAATGACTTCAAAAGAAGTCTGAAACACAAGAAAGAAGAAATGACTCTTGAGAACTTGGCAAGTTGTATTTGAATTGAAGTGAACATACGAAAGAATGAAGAACGTGTAACTGCTGGAATTGCCAAAATCTGTTTGGTGGAAGAGGCACCAAAGAAGGCTGAAAAACGAAAGTTCAGGCAAGAAGACAATGGGCAAAAATCCAATAAGAAGAAGAAAGGGGCATGTTTCCATTGTGGAAAGGCTGGAAATTTCAAAAGAGAATGTCAGTTACTTGAGAAGAAAAATTCTTCTTCTAAAAATGCTTCCAATGATAACTTTCTATCTAAGCAAAGACTGTACGGTCATTTGTTACCCTCCCTGAGAAAGAAATTTTTTTCGAAATTATAGAATTCCATTCAGAATAACATTTGGAACAAAAAAATTCATAGAATATGATCACAAATTTCTTTCACATGAACTTTCCAGCTTTCCTTAATTCTAGTTGGAATGAAATCCTGTCCAAATGATATTTTAATTTGAAAAATTTCCTAACTCAAACTATAAATTTGAATCTTAAAATTTGTCAGTTCCCCACCCTCTTAATTCAAGTGATTTCTTAAGTTTAAGCCAATTTTTTTTTTTATTCAACTTGTCATCCAAGTTGAGCCTAACATTCTTTTACGCATGTAGGCAACTTCAGTTGGTTCACAATATTTCAGAAATGAATTTGTGTCGTGCACCAGATAGTGCTCGAGTCAGTAGCCTCACAATAGAATTTATGGATATCTCCGTTGTACCTATCATTAGTGATGTGAAAAATCTCCTGTTCAGTCATAACAGGTTCCCCAATGCAGGGGAGCTCCACTTGTTCATCTTCCTCATCAGCCATCAGTAGTACTCTCAGCTGCTTCTCTTGGCATACATGGCCCATAGAATACTTCACTTAACACTGATAGGAAAGACCCTTAGYATGCCTTAGCTACTTTTCAGAATGGAGGTGGGTTGGGTTAGGTGGCAGTGAAGCTTTTGAAGGTGCTGCTGATGACCCGTCTGATTTAGAGTGCGAATGGGTAGAGCTTCTCAAGCTTTAGATAAAATTGATGTTGTGCCTTCCACAATTTGGGCTGCGTCCATTAAATCATTAAGTCCACTTGCCCTCATTCTCTTCACTCCAGCCCGAAATGCAAGTTTGAGTCAATTTATGAAGCTACCATCAAGTATATTATCCATGAGGCCTTCCAAGGGTGCGGAGAGTAATTGAAACTCCTCAATTTAAGCATCTACTGTGGTTGTGTTGCGGATGGCAGCAAAATGCCATACAACGAGCCCTCCTGGACTGGATGAAATCGCTTCAAGACCAATTTCATCATTTATTCGAGCTGGCTATAGGAGTCCGAATATTAACCCATCGAGATCATGAGAGGGTTATACCTTCTCTCTTTCTTTACTGACAATTTTCATGCCTTTCCCTTCTCTCTCTCGTTGCATATAGAAGCTTGCCTGACTTACTGATTGATGTCACAATTGGTTAAACTCATGATGACTAGGTTTCTTGCGCCTTGAGCAAGTAAATATGATCAGTGGCCTATCAGATGCCCTACATGGCGTGACCCCACCGATCAAAATCATTTTTTTTTTTTTTTTTTTTTGTATTTTAACACCTCTTTTATAACGAAAGATCTAAACAGCATCTTAACCAAAAAGATCTCTTAACTCAAAAGACAAATTTTAATTTCAATTTTTTTCATTTTCTTGCTTTCTTGCACCAAAGAATCGGCTAGAGATATTCTAGTACTCTCACACTACTTGCACACTAATTAGAGCATGATGCGTATATATGCTTAAGTCCTCCAACACTTCTTCTCCTCTATCTTTGGAAGTTAAGTTATATAGACGTCGTGGTCTGATTGATGTAGCAGGGAGTCTAGTAGAAGACCGGAGTCATCCTTCTACAACTAAAAGAATTTTCTACCCCTAAAAGATAATACAAATGCAGCCTCACTTTGGAAAAAAAAAAAAAAAAAAAATAGGAGTTGGGCTTGTGTTGAGTTTGTTTATGTTGGCTATATCTTTTTGGATCAACCTACTTAATGCCTCTTTAAAATCTTTTAGCTCTTAACCTTGTGATTGGTCAATTTGGTAGAGTTAATAGATCTTGAGGTGGTTCTGCCCGTCAACTCCTTTATGACCATATTACCCTTCCTCATTTGTATGCTTCAAATGGATTGCATCAAGTACTTCTCTTTTTTGGTCATTTTCATTTCTACTGTGGCATTTGAAAAGGAATATTATTCTAGGAATGCTCTCTCTCTCTCTCTCTCCCCCCCTCCCTCTCCAATTTTCCAAACAGAGGTTCGCATTATTCTGAAATATTTATGCTGTTTTCAGGAAAATATGGCAACTCCAGTTGAGCCTCCAAATGGCATCAGATCACGAGGGAAGCATTACTTTACTATGTGGCAATCCCTCTTTGAGATTGATACAAAATATGTGCCCATAAAGCCTATTGGTCGAGGAGCATATGGTATTGTTTGCTCCTCTATTAATAGGGAAACCAGTGAGAAGGTCGCCATAAAAAAGATACACAATGTCTTTGAAAATCGTATTGATGCTCTGAGAACTTTACGTGAGCTTAAGCTACTTCGGCATCTCAGACATGAGAATGTAATTGTCCTAAAAGATGTAATGATGCCTATCCACAGGAGAAGTTTTAAGGATGTTTACTTGGTGTATGAACTCATGGATACAGATTTGCATCAGATTATAAAGTCCTCCCAGACTCTTACTAATGACCACTGCCAGTATTTTCTCTTCCAGGTATGTTGGATTAATCTTTCAAGTATATTTAGTTTTCAATTTGTTGTGAAGTTTGAAATATTTTGAGTTAAAAGTTTGGCAAAGATAAATGGATATAATATCATCAATATGACATGACATTTTAGTGCATCTTACTGAAGTGATACACTAATGAAGAATTGCTATGTCAAACTTAGGCATTGTGTTTTATATGGACGATGTTGCCATGGAAATGCCTAAATACTCAAACTATTGAAGTATCTTCAGACTTGCCAATATAACTATATAGTTTTAATGTTTCAGTACAATGATCTAAGTATTATGGTTTGTTTCTATAAACAAGATACAAGTACATTTATATCATATTTTATCATTATTTTTGTTTTGTTGGATGTCTAGTCGAACTCCTATATACATATATAGTTTCTTCGTGCAGGTGCTCACTGCTGTAAGAAATTCTTCATGATGCTTTCTGTACATGGCTAGCTTTAAGTGTTTGACTTTCTCTGTAACTAGTTCTTGTTATGCTTATGTCTTCTACAAGTGTAGCACAATACTTATATCCCATCTTTAGCTCTGGTAGCATATAGACCGTCACGTTGTGGGAAACATAATGCTTTCAGGATGTGGAAGGGGGGGACGACTGGCTCTCTTTGGCAGAATAATCTCCATACAATCAAGTATTGCAGACCTTACTAGATCTGGAATTTCAGAGCTGAATTAACTATTCTCTGTCCAGAATATTAGTTTATGTTCTACGTTATAAACATATTTCGAAATGATTAATGTTAGACCAGGCATTACATTTTCATCAGAAATCTCTAAAGCCTTTTTCATAAAATTATTACAATGCAGTTACTTCGAGGCCTGAAATATCTCCACTCAGCAAACATTCTTCATCGAGACTTGAAGCCTGGAAACCTACTCATCAATGCCAACTGCGATCTCAAGATATGCGATTTTGGGCTTGCACGTACCAACAGTGATAAGGGCCAGTTCATGACAGAGTATGTGGTGACTCGCTGGTACCGAGCTCCAGAGCTCCTCCTCTGCTGTGACAACTACGGGAAATCTATTGATGTATGGTCTGTTGGTTGCATCTTCGCTGAGCTTTTAGGGAGGAAACCTGTCTTTCCAGGTACTGAGTGCCTTGACCAGCTCAGGTTGATCATCAACATACTTGGCAGCCAGAAGGAAGATGATCTTGAGTTCATTGATAATCCAAAGGCGAGAAAGTACATACGTTCGCTCCCATATTCTCCAGGGACCTCTTTTTCTCGACTTTACCCCCATGCTCATCCTTTGGCAATAGATCTGCTACAGAAGATGCTTGTATTTGACCCAACAAAGAGGATTGGTGTAATTGAGGCGCTTCAACATCCATACATGGCGCCATTGTATGATGTGAACTGTGATCTTCCAGCTCAGGTCCCAATCAATCTTGACATAGATGAAGATTTGCCGGAGGAGACGATAAGGGAAGTGATGTGGACAGAAATACTACACTACCACCCTGAAGCCGCTCTAGCTGGTATGGAGGTCAGCAATTAAATCTTGGCTCTTCCATCTTTGTTGAACTACACTTGGAGACGGTTTCATCTGTAACATTATCTCCTTTTTTTCTTGGTTTTGTTACAATAATTGGAAGGAATAATGCATTCACAGTTTGAGCTGTGATGCATGGTCTTTAGAATCACTTTCTTCCAAAAGCTGGTGATAAGCTTGGCCTGTGTTAACACTTGCAATTTGTATATAGTTGTTGTATTTTATGCCACAAAGTGCTTTCTCTGTACATTATAAGTTAATGCATGTATTGCTATTTGGCTTGGATTGTCATTTATTGCAGAACGAAATGAGCTTGCAGTGAGCTATGCCCTCATTAATCGATCTGAAATTGAATGCGTAATATTTTACTGCCTCTTGCTGAACATGTGCTATTGCATGGCATGTAGAATAGACTAATGAGTCTTGGTGTATATCCATGTGAAATGAATGAGTGTTGTGTGAAGAATCTGATAACAGAGGATGTGGTGATATGGAAAGACTTAAAATACGA
Organism: Rhazya stricta; assembly: GCA_001752375.1. Lineage (NCBI taxonomy): Eukaryota > Viridiplantae > Streptophyta > Magnoliopsida > Gentianales > Apocynaceae > Rhazya > Rhazya stricta. The sequence goes on from MEJB01000105.1 coordinate 776,133, forward strand.
TCAAACAGGGACATAAAACAAAGGATTAATTTTATATACACCCTCCGTGTCTTGAAGAAATTTCGATGTTAAACAGCTCTATCTATTAACTATGGTTATGTTAAAAACTAAACCAAAGTTAGTTTATTCTGTAATTCATTCATTTATTTCTTTTCTTTATTCTGTAATTCATTCATTTATTTCTTTTCTATCTCCCATCTATCTATTTTCTTTAGTCATTCACTAGAGCAATTATGATTTGGAAGTCGATTCAGGGCAAGTGTTCGGATCTATTATGACATAGCCATGAGGCGCTCAACGGACCTTTTTAATYTTATAAAACCCTTTTTTAGACTTTGGATTGATGCAAAAACGACTTTTYCTTTTGTGTAACCTAGTGTATATTCATATCTCAATTAAAACCTAGGACCTACTTTTAAAAACCTGCCTTATGGTAATTTCTTGAGTTCTTGATATTTGTTGGTAATAGTGTAACTTCTATTGGTAGAAATCTAGTAATAAGTGTTGGCAAATGGCAGCTTTGATCTTCATAGAAAACTGTCATGSGGGGCATTCTCCTTCTAAAACATATAGAACTCTACGAGCTAAAGGAGGCGTGCAGGTCAATTGCTGTCACTTTGAACATGCAAGAAGTAAAACTGAGAACATATCAAATCCTTATTTAGCTGAAAATTTTGCCGAACTTAGAAAGGTAAAACCAGCCGTCTGCAATAAGAAAATTACCAACAATGAATCGCTCTAAAACGCAACATCCATCAACGACCGTAAGAGCCTCACATCTGCAGGAGTTGGATAAAATTGCTTCCTGCTACGAACGAATTTACGTTCATCCACCAATGAGAACCACCACAAGACGGACCACATAGTCAGGTTCATGAGATTTGCACATAGCTTCATTGTCGCAAAACCAAATCAACCATTTGAAGGGTTGAAGGTCAGATGCCTTAGTTTCTTTCTCCAAATGGAAAACATCAGCTAATCCTCTGAAAAACTCAACGAGGGCTGAAAACTTTCAAAATCAAGTCTGGCCACTTAATTCATTTGGCTCTTAGGAAAATGATCAAACACTTGGTGTGCACATAAATACAAATGTAGTTGTTTGAACAATAAATGTGATAGCAAGAGCAATAAATTCAACAAGGTAACTCAAAACAGCAAGACATAATGATTTATATTGGTTTAATCTCTGCTTGAAATTAACATCTACTACTTAGGGACATGATGCACTAAGTCTAAACGGCACTAATGCACTCAACCTCTCCAAAAGACTCAAGAGAGTCCCAAGTTGGAAACCAACATATCATCAAAAAATTTCTAGACTTACTTAAAACTTAACTATTATTTGGAATATTTTGGTATTACATGCTATATTAATTGTCATATTAATTATGTTATATATTAAGAGAATCTGACTTAAGGTTCAAAGTGTCTTGCCAATTATGACATCCAACTACATAAAGATTTTACTCGTATCCTTAAAGTCTACTTCGAACAGATAAGGAACCAAGTAACATCAGGACAACATTCATCTCAAAACATTTCTCTGATTCTCCGTAAAATTTTGGAAAACATTCAACAATCAGTAATGAACTCTTCGTTTCATTCAAGTTGAATCTCATTTAATGTAAGTTTCATTTTTTTTCATCTTTTTCAAATCCCGTGTCTCGAGCCGGTTAATCCGGGTCCTGCTAGGCCTTTTTAGCTTGACAATGGGCTAATGGAAGGCTTGGGTAAATCAATCGGTTTGATCTAGTTCGTTTCTTTTTGGCATTTTTTCTTTTTCCCCCCCCTCATTTACTAGTTCCTAATTTATGGTAATGTTATTTTTTAATAAAACATCTTTTAAATTTGTTAAATTTCTTACTAATTATTGACTTTATTGTTAACATGTTAATTTTCTATTTATTATATTTTAAGTTGTTAATTAATTTCTTGTTCAGTTGTTATTTAACTTTGTAAAYMCTACGATATTATTCTATGACATTCTGTGGATTTTGATAACGATTYATACTTACATTATGTGTAAATTATCGTAGAAACACTTGAGAAACCTATTTGAAATGAAGGTCTATTTGGACTTTCAATTGAAGCAACCAAGCTTCTTTAAGAAGGGATCTATGTTATCTTATAAGTTAATATCTAAGTAAATATGTATTATAGATTATCTTTCATGTATTTAGATTTAAATTGCTCAAACTTTTGAGTCCTCGAACAAATCTTTACGAAAGTGTTTTTCAAATATTTTTAAAGGTTTATCTTTATTAGGTGTTTAACTTACAAAAAATGTTTAGGGCCTTTGAAGTTTGAAAGGAAATGAACCCAAAGTGTTTTCACACTTCAGACTCATGATCCTGTTACTACAGTGGTCATGAGTGCAAACTTCGTAAGTCTGAAGTCCTTCATTGGATTGAAACCCCCTGAATTTTCAAAGGATTTCTAAAGCGTCATTGAAGTAGACAAAGCAAATATCGAGGTCATACCGAAGCTACCACCACCCATAACAATAAAAGGAATAAGATGTTTTCTTTTGCATGCTGTATTTTCTAGAAGGTTCATCAAGGATTTCGAAAACCTCTTTGCTCTCTACTATAACAAAATAATCCTTTCAATTTTGATGAAAGYTGTGGCAATGGCTTCTAGGAGCTCAAACAAGTACTTATCTCAGCCYTAATCACCATAGCTTTTGATTGGTCTTCACAGTTCCAATTAATGTGCGAGGCCAGCAATTATGCTGTGGGGCTGTTCTTGGCCAAAGAAGAGGCAAAATGTTTCATCCAATATGCTATGCTAGTAAGACTCTCAATGAAGTTCAACAAAATTACACAGCCTCTGAAAATAGCTTCTCGTTGTAGTATTTGCTTTCGAAAAGTTTGGAGCTTATGGTGTGGGCACCAAGGTCATTGTGGTTACAAACCATTTTTCCATAAAATATATCATTTCGAAGAAGGATTGCAAACCAAAGTTGATTTGATTAATCCTTCTTTTGCAAAAGTTTAGAGATCAAAGAAAAAAAGGGCACAATCATATCATCTTTCTCCACTGGAAATAGAAGAGGAAAAAGATAATCAAGTACAAATTGATGAAGCATTCCTTGATGAACAACTTATGGCAATAACCAATACTAGAACACCTTGGTAAGCTAATATGGTGAACTATTTGTTCAGTGGATTGAAACCCCTAGATTTTTCAAAGCAGYAAGTTTCTCCATGGCTCCAAGTTCTATATTTAGGATGAGTCACACTTGTATAAACTATATGTGGARTAGATTTTTTAAGTAGGTGTGCAGCTAATGAGGAAATTCATAGCGTGTTGCAATATTGTTATACAAAACCTTATGGTGAACACTTTGGAGGAACCAAAATTACATCACAAAATTGATTATTATTGGCCAACATTTTTCAAGGGTGTGTATCAATTCATGAAATCTTGTGACTGATGTCAAAGAATGAGAAATATATCTTAAAGGCATGACATGTCCTTGAACAATATTCTTGAGGTTGAACTTTTTGATGTGTGGGGAATCTACTTTTGGGGCCATTTCCTCAATCTTTTGAAAATCGTTACATATTGGTGGTAGTAGACTATGTGTCTAAATGGATTGAAGTTGTAGCATTGTTAACAGATGATGCCAAAGCAATGATCAATTTCTTTCAAGCATATATTTATAAGATTTGGCATACTAAGAGGACTGATCAGCAATGAAGGTTCACACTTTTGTAACAGAATATTAGAGAAAGTATTTGTCAAATATGAAACAGACACAATGCKTCTATAACATAAAACCCTTGGACTAGTGGACAAGCTAAGATATCAAAAAAAAAAAAATGAAATTAAAAGAATTTTGGAGAAAATTGTGAACCCAAACAAGAAGAATTGTTCACTAAGGCTCGATATTCCTTGTGGGCTTACACAACAGCATTCAAGACTACTTTGGCCATTTTAGTTAAGAGAATAGAGCACACTGGGCCATCAAGACATTGGATATAAAATTGGTAGGACAAAAAAGAACGTTGCCACTTAATGCGCATGATGAGTTCACAAATGCTGCTTATGAAAATGTCAAAATATACAGGGAAAAAGAACTAAAAAGTGGTGTGATCGAAAAATTTTGCAAAAGAATTTTATTCTGGGACACCAACTATTATTGTTCAAGTCAATGCTCAAATTATTCCTCAAAAAATTGAAGTCAAGATGGTCTGGGCCATTTGAAGTTGTCAAGGTGCACCTTTGTGGAGCAATTGAACCGAAAGATAAAAGATTAGGTGATACATTTCAAGTAAATGGATAGAGGCTTAAATATTATCAAGTGGATGATCATTAAAGAAGGAAGACCTCCATCTCATTGAAGTGAGTCACCAAATGCTACAATAGTCAGACAGAAGGAGGCAACCCTCGGTAACAATTCTTATTTTATTCCCTTTTTAACTTTAAATTTTATTTAGTTTTACTAATGCCAAATTTATAGCTTTATCAGTTCGTATGTACATATGCATTTGCAATTTTTGTCATAATTTGATTRCAAGGCATGAGGTCTTTTTAATAGAAAAGTTGTTTGACCTCCACTGAGTAATTTTGCATGTGTGAAGGGAAAATGTTCAGGTGAAAAAGAGGGGTGAATTATCAGAGTAAAAGTTGGATTTTCCTTAGTCACTAAAGGAAAGATTTGAGTGAGAATATTACATGTATGGGATTTTCCACATCACAAAGGAAGCTTATGATAGAATAAAACACTCAACTAGGTGGTAGTTGATGCATATTTTATGAGGGATTTTTGTGTAGCAAATTACCACCATTCTTAGGCTCTTTTGCTATTATTATTAGGCTTTAATTGTGTTATCCAATCAACTGGGAGTACTGATGTATAAATCGAGTTTTCTCTAACATCTACAATATGTCATCTATTCCATTTGATTTTGGACAAAATGCAAGAGATAGTGAAAAGTATAGTGAAAAGTTCTTATAGATAAGTCCAGAGGGTAACAAAATGCTAAAGCATAATGGAACCCAGACACTTCGAAGAACAACACTTGTTCCATAGACAAAAGGAAAAAAGAGAATCATTGGCATTAAAWGAAATACTTAGATGAAGGTGACCCACAAATGTTAGTCCTAGTTGAATTGAATTTTGTTTGAAGAAATTGAGGCAAGAGATGAAGGTGACCCACAAATGTTAGTCNTTGAATTGAATTTTGTTTGAAGAAATTGAGGCAAGAGATGAAGGTGACCCACAAATGTTAGTCCTAGTTGAATTGAATTTTGTTTGAAGAAATTGCGGCAAGAAGTACAACCCGTGCATCTTAAGCCAAAAGAGCATGGATGAGAAAAAAGAGATTATTGAATACAAGGGCCACGTGTGCAAGCGACCATAGACCATTTCAGCTCTTAGMACTTTGTAAAAAGAAGAACAACAATGATAAAAAGAGGGGAAGAGGGGTTTTCCTTTGAGAGAAGAACCAATAGGACATTAGCTTAGTTCTTAAAATAGCATAGAAGTTACTCTGAAGCTACAATCTTAGGATAGCCGAGGATGAAGAAAARATGATAATCCCTTCTTATCTCATTTTTAGTTGTAATCAAGAATGTTTATTTGCTTATTGTTTATACATTTCAATCTAGTTATTTTCTTTAGCACAAGCAACGTCTTATGAGAGTTATAGGTTTAGGCAAAGATTATCAAGAGTTTCTAATCATGTGATGCTCAGCTCATTCATATTTGTTTTGGTTTCTTTTTCTTTTTCTATTTCTAAATGCTACTTAAATTAATGAGTTTAGGATGATTCTTTCGGACAGATGCTCTTAGTCTAATGTTGCTTCCGAGGCTTCACTAGGCTGATCTTGGGCAGTTCTTCGAACGGTCAAMATTCCCYATTTTATGTCCTAAATCAGACTTTTTGCAAATAACATTTCTGGTTCCTATCTTAATATTTGCAAACACATTAATTATTGAATTCAATAATGCATAGGCCTTTCCTAGACTTGCAATACATTTCCTTGGCCAGTTGATTTGTACATATRTTCACAATGACATAGCAAGATTATCAATATCATTTCATAGGTTCAAATATTTCTCATAATGAAGCACAATCACGTTTTCTATGGCATGAATCATGATTAATAACACTAACAAATATTCACAAATATCCAAACTAGCTCTATAAGAATGAATTAAAATTTAAGATTCATAATGTCAAAGTTTCATTATGACCATCCCTTATTGTTCTCAAAGAAACATACCAATTCATATGCATTTATCAATATTGTGCCAATATATCATCGTAATCATAGATATCTGATAAAATATTTCTAGCAAAAATATATTGAAGTATATCAAGTTCAACATTTCCAATATATGATCAGATAAGTAATCATCTTTAGAAATACACCATAGTGAACATATYGCATTGCATCCTGTTCAAGAAATCCTTGCATGAAATCTTATTAGCACTAAGTTACATAACATTTGAACAAGAAGAATATAAGTATCATTCGAAGGAACTCAACTTTAACAATGGAAGCAAAAGCCTTCTCATAATTAATGTCTTCTCAATCAATCTAGTGTAATTCTAGCAACAACACTATCAACAACAAGATTTCTTCCAAACATTCACTTAATAAAGATGATAGCTTAATTATAAGATCCAAGCATATACTTTCAAACGCAATTTCTTTCAAGTATATTCAATTCATCTTGCATCGCAAAAAATTATCATGCAAAGTCTAATAAATGTTTCAAGGTTAAAGTTAAGATATTAAAGCAAGATAGTCAATGAAATGCTTTCTAGATTTTACCCTTTGTGATAGATCATCTATGGTATGATCTCTTGGATGTCGTAAATCAGTCTAAATCTATATTCAGGATGTGGCACAAGGCTCCTTATAAAATAGAGCTTTCCAAAACTCCTTTGCAAAATAAACATCATATCTCTCTCAAAACCAATAGAATTCATTATTTGAAATGACCTATGGTATCTTGTAGCCATAAACAAATAAAAGAGTTTGTTATCTAATTAAAAAAAAGAAATTCTAAACTATACTTCCATCCTATATCCTCGAGCTCGCACTTCCAAACGTCATTGAGTTCATACTAGAAATCCTCTTGTTCTGAAAGGGAGAAGGGGGTGGAATGAATAATTTAGTAAGTGAAACAATCCCCTTTAACTAGGATTGAACAAGGTCTGATCAATATATCTTTAGAAACCAAAATTTGAACCTTTTTATAATTCCCTTAATAGAAAATATTAATAACATATATTTTTAACAATGGTTTTTTGTTGGAAATGGCTACTACAAGTGTTGCTTAAGTGGCCGTCACGAAAAGTTTTTGCAACATGGTCAAGTGTTGACAAAAAGTTACTTGATAATACATGTAAAAGTATTACTTTAGGGTTGTTTTGGAAATGGTTGATTATGTTGTGAATGCTATTTTAATATATTAAATTACTATGTAAATAATTTTAAATATATTAAAATATTTATTTAAATAAATATTTAATATATCAAAATATTACTTAAAATATTAATTAAATATCTTGTTGCATCAGACATAAGTTTTGCTAGATTAAATTGTTAGTAAAATTTTAAATTGTTGTTATAGTTTTATTTTGTGTACAGTCTAAAAATGTTGCCAAACTAAAAGTTAATTATACTATATTGTATTTTTTATTAAGAATCTTTTTGGCTATGTTTTTTAATTGGGGTTATGAATATCTATTTGAATAATTTATATTGTTGCAAAATATGTTATGACAACACTTCTGTTTTTGTTTTATTAAGAATATTTCGGCAATATTTTTCAACTGTTAACATTGATATATGTTATAACGGCTCCTGTTGTTACTAATATGATTGTAGCAACAATTATTTTTTATTTTATTAAGAGCCTTCATTCTAAACTTTAAACCATTCAAAATAAACTCAAAAAGATAATTGCATTTACCAAATTATTTTATAACATAATTTCAAGTCCTTTTTTCGGCTAGATATTCTACCATAAACATGAGTTGGGGTAACACCAAGGCCACAAGTGTGAAGTTTTCCAAGTTTCTCTTTGCCCATAACCTTAGCAAATGAATCATCTAGACAGTAGAATCTAGAGGGGTCTTCAAGTTGATTGCTATAGGTCTTCATCTTTTCCTACAACGAATTCACATGTTTACATGAAAAATTAAAGGCTAGTTGAAATAAAGTCACATATTGAGGCAAAGAAGAGAAAAAAAAAAAAAAAAGAATAACAGCATTTGCAAGTTCTCAAAAGTTTAGGTTATTGATAAATTAAACCTAGTCCCAAACTTTTCTTTTCTTTCTTTTCAAAAGCAAATTAAAAATGCACATATACATATACATATAACATTTTAACAAGAGAATCAAGAATGGACAGTAATAGCAGGCTAACTCCTTTAGTAACGGTAGGTAAGAAATTGAGTGTTGCTTCATTCTTAGGGTTATTAAGAAAAAGGATCCACAAATATTAGAAGCATTCCCAGTCCATCCACATTTTCTTAAATCAACAGCCAAATAGATGGAAGGTAACTTTATTAGAATTTAAATTCATCTTTTTCTTCAATTGAGTTTTTACCAAGGAAATAAAGTATAGAAAGCTACTGTTCCATTCCCACCCACCCTTTCTTATTGTAGAAACTACAGAGAATGCTAATACTAGTCTATGATCTGAGGTCGTACATGTCGTTTCTAGGAATTCTACATTAATTGTGTAAAATGTACTATGATGCTTCTTTTGTGAGATATAACTACAAGAGAAAGAACTTTCATGACTTCAAAAGAAGCATAAGACCATTCGAATCCTATGAATTCTACCTTATAATCTCTCTCTGAGAAATAATAACTAGTATTCAAGATTTTTTCTCAAGATACAATTCTAGTTGGACAAAACACATGCAACTGTCTTTTGATTGTAAGCCTGAGAAGAAAAWAGTCTAAGGGTTGCCTGGTTTAGATATAGGTAATGCTAGTATTAGGTTGTCTTATAGTCTAATTCTTTTGAGCATTTAGTCTCAYTGTCAAAACCTGCCACATTTTTTTCCTACTTAATGAACATCCAAAAAATTATCCTATTCCTGCCTAAGAAACTCGAGGATTATCATAATATTGCATTACTGGACATGAGTATAATGGACAATCTTCCATTTTCATATTTACTTTGAATCATCTTCAAGCGATGGTTATTATGATTCTTTAGTATTAACAAATTATGGGAGCTTAATGCCATCCCTACTAAAGAGTCTCTGTCTAAAGATCGATGGTTGAGTAGGCCTAGATAACGAACCCTAGAAGGAGACCATTCATGATAGAAAATCAAATTATTTGAAAAAATAGCTACCAGAACTAAGAAGAATGGGATGTACGATAGCTGAAATTCTTGCAGACCTAGAGCACTCCTTGTTTTATGCAGGTCCTCCAGTGATGGAAATCTTGAAGGCGACAATCTAAGCATTCTCTATCACTAATGATTGCAAATTTGGCAGCAGAATAGTAACCACTCGTGCCTTTTAGAAAATCTTTCCACTTGACATGGAATACAAATAATTGGTATGAAAATGATAGTGATGCATGCCTCAAATTGTTAATTATTATTCTCTTTTTCTGGATGTACTATTTTGGTTTATGTTGCTTCCAACTTTTTAAAGTTGGCTGCATGGTATATGATGAGAATCTTTGCTCATGAATTACCATTAACACTATGTAACCTCACATGGATTGATAAAGAAGAAGAGAATATACCCAATATGGTAAATGAATAAAAAAAGAAAGCGTCAATCAAGGACGAAGAACATCACAAATATCAATATGAAGAGAACTAACAAATTGGTAGTAGACTTGTAACATTAAAAGAAACATCAACATTAAAAGAACATAAATTTAATAAATATTATTGGTGGTACACTTTGTAAACATCTATAAGTTTACAAATTGCAGAATGTAAAATTTAAAATAAAATATAGATATACCTTTGCTTGCATGAGTGCATCTGATGACTCTTCACTTTTTGTTGAATAGCACAAGTCAAACATTTCACACCTTGTCAATTCATGATTTAGCTCTTGTTTCTTATTAAAGAAACAAKATAACATTAGTTCARATTTTGATCAAACTAGCTCACTTGAAATATAGATAATCTACATTAATATTTACCTTTTCATAGCAGATTTGTGCAAAACTATTCTTACCTGTGTTTCGCATCAACTTCCTATTGGCCCTACCAGTTTTGTTTCTAGTGCTTGCAGCCTAGAAACAAAAGGAAAAGTAAATATAATAACTAAAGGCTGAAAAATATAATAACAAGATTTGTCACAGAAAAATACACTAACTAAAATACCTTCTATAATTTCCAATAGGTGAGGATATTTCCCCATTGGTCCACTATTACCCTTTTTAGCCTATTATTCATTAGCTCACTCACAGATTTAGCTGGATAAAAAAACTTACATGAGTCTTAGACTTGAACACTCTCTATGGGATACATCTATCGATATTATACTGGCCCTACTAACCTTGCCTCACTGGCCAGATGACATATTAAATGCACCATGACATCAAAGAAAGAAGGGGGAAAATTCTTTCAAGTTGGCATAGTGTTTCAACAATATTTGTTTCTAGCTTTGTTAGATCATGAGGTTCAAGGACATTGAAGCATTTCTCTTTAAAGTACTTGCAGAAACATAATAAACTACGCCACATTTTCTTAGTAATAGTTTTCTCAAACCTAAATGGAACTATTGTTGCATCAAAATATAGTTGTCATGACTTTGAAGTCCATATATTTTAAGTGGATTAAGTTGCACACATCTTGAGATATTAGCGACATAGCCATCACGAGCTTTTAATCTCTTTAAAACTCGACAAAGTCTTGATTTCTCTTTTTCACTCGTAAAGTAACAAGCAACAAGTAGATATGGTCTATTTGATGAACTTTATTGAGGATGAAGACTTTCTCTTACATAAGTCAAGACAAGCCTGGAGATGGTCTTTCTCTTATACCCATGTCTCATAATTATATTATCGCCTACATTTTTTTCAATATGCATAGCATCAAGATTGTGATGCAACATGTTATCCTTCTAATAAGATAGGTCAAAGAATATACTCCTGTTCTTCCAACTAAAAGGTAATTTAGGATTATCTTTAACTTGCTTCCCAAACTTCATGTTACAGTTCTCTAACTTTTCGATGATCATACACCAGTTAAATGAGGAGGCAGATTCCCCTATTAATGATTACAATCAAGAGAACGAAATCATTTCGTAAGGGATGTCTAGAATGTAAAAATCTATGATGGTCCATATAACAAAAATTTTCACTATGCCTTAACCACCTGGATGTAGTGTATTCATGGAAAATTGGACAAGCATATTGCCCTTTAGTGCTCCATCCTGATAAATTCGCATAGTTAGGAGAATCACTAATTCTCCATAAGAAGGCTGCTCATATTTTAAAATTCTGCKTTATTGATGCATCATATGTTTATATACCAACATCCCACAATTCTTTAAGCGCCGCTATTAGAGCTTGCAAATATATGTTAATATTGTTGCCTGGAGCCATTGGACTAGGACTAAGTGAAGACAGAAGAAAATGCTGCTCCTTTATACATATAACCGGAGGTAAGTTATATGGCATTAAGACCACTGGCTATGTACTATGTGAAACATTCATAGTTCTAAATGGATTAAATTCATCTAAAGCAAGGCCTAATCTAACATTGCGAGCATCCTTGAAAAATTCCTTATTGTGATAGTCAAAATTTTTCCAACCTAGTGAATTAGAAGAATGTATCATTTTACCTTCTTTCGTACGACTTTCAACATGGCACCTCAAAAGATGAATATAGCTTGGCTCAAGTGATGTAAAGCATTATTGACCTTATGACCACCTATCATATTGTAGAGTTAAAAATTGAGCAACCACAYGAGCAAGATAAAAAGAGTTGTATCGAAAACTTTTGTACCTCAAACGGCTTGCATAGATTTCAATCCTACATTTACTTTTCTAAAGCCCCAACTCTCAGTCTCCTAGAAAATATGTGACCTAAGAGAATAATAAGTATAAAGCACATGAAGAAAAGAAGATTAATCGCTTTCCCAAGTCTAACTAAATTTAGCATGCCACACCCTTTCTTCGCTCCCCAACCCCTCTCCCTCACCACTTCTTTTTTCTCCAATCAATAAGTTTTACAGATAGAAAATAAAGGATAAAGCAGAAAGAAAGAACATAATCCCTTCTCTGATTCACACTAATTTTCTAAATGATAGATCCCTTCCCCACCTCTGCTCCCTCGAATCAAGGGCAAAAGAGGGCTTCCATGAAAAGAAACTTATTCGAAGATGAAAGTCAGAAAAATAACAGGTATATTCACATAAAGAATTTCCAACATCATTTTACAATCTACAATATAGCCTACCAGTTCCAAAAGAAAAGGCGATTTACAAAATAGAAATAAAAAAGAGAAACCAAAATAACCAATCCTTGGTGATTAAACTCCCCATTTGCAAGCTTCCATAAGTTGCTTTATATTGATACACAAATCGTACCTTGACTATACAATTTAACAATCAGACCTTAGCTTAACAATTTAACAATTTCTGATATAGAGAGCATGGAAGTTACAATCATAACATAACAATCAATTTATAGTAAAAAATTATGAATTATGCCCTAAACTTTTATCAGATGGCCAACCTATACAACTCCCCCCAAAAAAAGACAAAAAAGCCCAGAATAGAGCTTTCTCAAAAAAACCATGAGAGATGCTTAATTAGCTAAAAAGAAATTTAGGGGGGCCTCCATACCTTAAGGGGAAGAGCAGTAGCCTATCTAAGCTTCAAATTGCAGAACCTAGAAGTGGACCAATGATTTTAGTGAGGTGGAAGGGGAAGAGAAACTCACAAACTTTTTTTCACGGGAAAAGATCAGAAGGGTTTAGCACAGGGAAATGGAGTATTTTCATCAAGCGTACTTGGAATTTCCACTTTCTTTTCTTCTTTTTATTTTTTTTGCAAAATCCCTTCTTGGAATGACATCATTTTTCTAATTTCTAGTTTGTTTAATTTTCTTCTTCCTTTTTTTTTTTGAGTGATTTTTGAATATCTTTTTCCATGAATTAGTTTTCTAATTTTTTGAAGGGAAAACCTAAAATTGTTTAGTAATTTTTCTTATTTTTTTAGCAATAATTATAAAGTGTTGCCAAACTACTTACACGTTTGAGTTTTTATAACAAGTGCAGAAAATGCAGTTATAAAATATTGTTACTTTAATTTATTGCAATAGTTAAACTAAAATGTTGTTTTAGTATTCATCTAATAACATTTTTGTTATAAATGTTGCCCGAAATATGTAGTAAAAGTTCATTTTTGTTGCAATAGAAGTTCCACATAGATGAAAGTATGAGAGATTACTTACCTGAAATTCTTAAGAATTTAATTTACTTGAATAGCAAGTGAAGTCTCTTGGCTGCCCAGCAACATCAATGTGCCAAATTTCCTAGTTCATTACAAAGAGAACATCATAATGGGACTTCTAGTATATAAAGCTTAAGGACGCTTCTTAAAAACTTCATACGAATCATTATACCTCTCAAGGAGTCTGAAAACATGTTTAACAAACTAGCCTTGCTCGAATTCCAAAGAAAATTTCAAAAGATTTATTTTACATTCAAAGTTGTATGGCCACAAACGACATAACTTGTATGTGCATGTATCTGTGCACGTCTAGTGAGTTTAGAAAAGCTACAGACAAAAGCCATGGATGGTTCTACTATCCTTAGAACTATTTGTGCCTGTAGGCAGTAGTAGTGACGGTATGATCTGTCCACGCACTCATCCTTGCATGTCTAATGAGTTCATAAATAGTTACTCAAGAAGCCACATATAGTACATTCTGTCCATGCATGTATCTGTTCAAGCGTGGGAACTTAAAGTAGTTTACAGACTAAAAAGAATAAATGTAGAGCCATAGATTTATATTGGCAAAAGTTTAACCTATCATCATAGTACCCATGACATCAAAACATGCTCACACTAACAGCTTGAGAAGAACATCTTCCCTTTAACAAAACTATTTTATAATTTCATGAAAACAAAATAAAGTTCTAAACTGTAAAGGAGATGATCGAGTTCATGATCGGGTACTAGTTAACGAACAACAAAAGTAGGTACAAGACTTACCTTTGTTTACATAAATTATGACCTAGAAGAGTYAAAGAGTGCTCAAGTTCAAAATGCCCCTTTCTAGTTTTTTCTCCTTTCTTTGTTAACTTCCAAAACGAGATGAAAATGAGTGTTGCGATGGTGAGAATTGTTTAACTCAAAATAGATTTGGAGTTACTGGAGGGCTTATTCTTAATGGACCTTAGCCATAACAAAAATGATTGTTTGATGTTGAACTTCTAGATTTTAGGTCAATGAGTGGCATCGAATAGATGATAGACAAATTAAATAGTTGTGAAATAAGAAGGTTCTCTCCATCCCAAWTTAAACTACCCAAGTTAATATGTGACACCTTYATTGACCCATAGGTATGCTGGGGCCTAACGAGTCATCACCTGTCTCTCAATAATAAATACTATCACAATATATATTACATTTTATTCAGAAAAATCATAAAGCTTAAAGTCCAAAGTACATATCCGACAGGGATTATATATCCCAAATAGACAATACAAATACTAAGTTTATTACAAAATTATCAAATACACCACAATAATAATTGTTTACACAAATCTCTCGTCTGCAAAATAATATAAGAAAACAAGAGGAATGCAAAACAAACAATCAATCTTATAAATTTGATAAGATACGTGTTACAATCTCTGAAATGTTCTCGTGGTGAGAACTTAATTCGTTGATTCTTCTCTTTGAAATTTTTCGAGAGCTTCGTAGCTTGATCTCGGGATTTAGACTCTTTGGGAGTTTTCAAGGGCTTCGTAGCTTGATCTTGGAATTTGGACTCTTTAGGAGTTTTTGAGGGCTTCTTAGCTTGATCTCAAGATTTGGAGAGAAATTTGGTTTCTCTCAACTTGAACTTCTGGACATCGATGTGAATTTCTGGACTTTGATCACTTTCTTTTGTGCTTTGGCCTCTATTTATAGGCAAAGTGAATTGATTTGATTGGTTGATGACACTTAGGAGTGACATGGCATCACTTGATTCGCCAAGCTTTCCTTGCTTTCCATTGGTAAAACTTTGTCATCACTGACACATGTCACTCTTTTATTAGTTGACATGCCATATACTTTCCAATTTAATGGGAATACTTAAAATTAGCTTTTAATTATCTAACTAGATTATGGAAATTTAATTTGATAAAATTTTCATATCTACAAATTGCCCCCTAGAACTTAGCCATAGGTACAACTCGAACATGGGTTGTGAGCGGAGAAGTTCCAACCCAATTTATGCCATTTAGGTTAATATTGCAAGTCCAATAATTTGGATTATTTTTCTTGGATTGTACTTGAGATATTTAGGCCTCTTCATTCTTCAAACAATAGGCCATTTTCTTCAATTTACTGGGCCCATTCTTCTTGCATCTTCTTAAGCTGGAAGTCACCTAATCTAATTTCAGATAATCAAGATCATAATCTAAACATATCTTAGATATATATCTTACATATTGATATATATTAGAGTTATGATAGACTTATTTTCTTATAAGACTTGTTTTCCTAATCCTAACCCAACTCTCATCTTCTTTTGCCTATATATACATCACAATTACATGAGTCTCTCTCGGTTTATTTCTCTTTACATCATCAACCTTGACACTTTGGTAAGTCATCTTGTGCTTTTTTATGTCTCTTCTAAGTCTTTCATGTTGATATGCTGATGTAGCACTTGCCTTTACTTGAGGGATTTCGGAGAGACCTTGACAAGAGGTGTTGAGAAAATAATAAAGAAAGGTAAGCTTCCATCCTTTTCTTTATCATAAACCCCTTTTTTTTCTCTTCTTTCCTTCTCTTTTTTTGTTGCAAGACTAGATTCTTTTATTGCTTGCTTGTTATCTTTTTTTCTTTTCTTTTTATTTTACTGCCTTTTGTTTACTTCTCTTTTTTTCCTCTTTTTCTGTTGCCCTTTTTTCCTCTTTTTATTTTGGGCTTTTGTCTGACTATCTGTTTCAGCCTACATCTGTGCAATCTGGCCCAACTCCTTGTAGTCTAGTCCATTTTGCTCTTTCTTTTTCTACAGACCCATTTGCCTGTTGGCCCCTTGAGGCACGACCCAGACACCCTTTTGTTGCTTGATTCGTGGGCCAAGAGAAAGTAGCCCAAGTCCAGCTTAGACCTGGCAACCCAAGCTTTCAATTCTCATGTTTCATGGGCYAAGAGAAGTTGGCCCAAGACCCAAAGCCCAAGTATTCACTTCCCAAGCTTTATTGGTTTAGAATAAAGYGGCCCAAGACCCAAAAGCCCGGACAGCCCATGACCCAGCTCGCTCACTTCATGGGCCAAGAGAAGGTGGCCCAGAATTAGATAGCCCAACCTTAGGCCACACCAAGCCTGACTCGGAATCCCAGATTTTCTTCGATCCTCCGATCCTCCTTTCTTTGTTCTCTAGCGTGGCACGAAGATAGACAGCGACGGTGACCATTTTCCCACCTTCTGTTTTCGATCTACAACAACGAGAGTATAGCAGTGGCTGAGGATCTGTTCTATTTTTGAAAATGGCCTAGTGATGATAGGAAGACGTCACGACAAAGAGACCAGACACCTCTCCCTCGACAATGACTACCTAACTTAGATGTGCCTTGTAGCAGTGACCGAGAAAATCTCTACTTTGTAGTCTTTTTCGATTGAGTCCAGCTGCAGCAAGCTTTGCAGTGGCAACGTCAGTGACAACCAGCGCCTTGGACTTTCCTTGTTGCTTTCTGTTTCTACACAGCTATGGTAGTTGAAGTAGTGAGCAACGATGTAAGACCCGAAATTTTACTTTAATGAATTTTATTTGATCGTGTTAATTTGTCTACCAACTAGGGTTGGATAATTTTCTACGTGGTTAATATTTTAATTGTACATTTAATGAGTATGAAATTATCGTGTTTGTTGGATTAGGATCCTTGGTTGGTTAGAGGCTCGACTTGTTGGGCTTATTCGTTTTCATTCGAAAAACTAGATTTTCAACGAAAAGAACAGCTCGTAGAATTTAATTTAATGGATTGCATTGGTTATGGAATGAGAAGGCTTGAAAGATTTGGGTCAGGGCCTAAGTTTTAAAAAAAGAAAAAAAGGGGAGAAAACCTAAACTTTCTTCTTCATCCCCAARCCCTACCCACCGCTGCCCCATTCCCAAAACTTTTGCCGCTATACTCGCCGCCTCCTTTCTCCCTCTGTCTGCCCGACGCCGCTCATCATGACCTCTCCTCTCCTCTCCTCTCTCTTTCTGCTCCAATCGCTCGACAAAGCTCACAACCCTCGTTGCTGTTCGGATTTGCTGGTCCGCAGTTGCTGTCTGTCCAGATCCGTCCCTTCTAGTGCTCGAAGGACGTCGCTCTCCACACGACACTCTAAAATCTTTGCTCACTGTTGTGCACCACCCTCGTCACCGTGACTTAGCATGACGAATGACTGCCGYTGCAAAGTACTGAGTCTTCGCCGCAACCCCTGCTGCCCAGGCCATTGCTGTTGATCGTCCGYGGTGTACTATCTTAGTTCGCCGCAATCTCTGCTGCCCAAATYTGTCTCTYTCTGCCCCCCATGCCAATGCTGTTTCTCCCACCAAGGTCTGATCTGTGTATCAGAACCGCGACTGCTCGGAGAAGCCTTGCCGCGCAACCACTGTTCGTCGCTTGGCTGTCTCTCTCTACTCTTGATCCTTGCTAGCTCGTGCTCGGATTGATTAGGTCAGAAGTTGACGCTGGCGTGAAGCTYCCAGATCCACACGTCTTGCCCTCCGCTGGGATGCTCTGCCACGCGGCCAGCCATTCTGTTTTGCCTCCCGCCAGTCGTCACTCAGCCAGATCAGCCATCTTCTTCTTCTCTGCTTGACCGGATCCATTTGTCACAAAAACCAGCAGCAACACRGAGGTTGAATCCTCAGCTTGCTATTGCCGGTTTCTTTATCTCGCCAGCCAGATCTTAAGATTTTTGACAACCAATTGTCTAAATAGATTTTTCGAAAATTGATTTCAAACGGATTCCTGAAATTTGTCCAAAAACCATCAAGCGCCCAGACATAAAGATGCCCAGGCGAGCAGGCCCCGTGTGCGACCAGGGTTGTTGCGCTCACGCTGCCTGAGCGCACGCCCGGCACGCAACACCACTTTCATGACCCTTGGAGTTTGTTGACTTAGAAGGTGAGAATATTTCTATTCGATGTTGAGAATTTATAACCTATGTAGTTACGTCCTAAAGCGAAATTTTGCGAGAACATAGATTAGGTTTAACACCCGAGCAAAGGAGTTTAAGTTGTACCTTTAAGAATATGATGATTTGGTGACGTGGGAATTAAGTATGAATTAAAATTTACAAATGACGTTCATGGAATAAACATTGAATATCTAAGCTTAGACAATTGTACTAAATGGACTTTCCATCTGTAATCACAATTAGGTCATTTTCGAGCGCATTGACGTTGAGAAAGGTCGAGGGATTCCATTTTCGCCATTTAAATAAGAATCTTTAACGTAAAGGACTCCAAGTAAGTAAAATCTCATATTTCATTAACACATATGTATTGATGTATCTAAATTCCTTTAGGTAAATTGAATGTGTTGTACATGAGATTCTATGCAAGTAAATCCCCATACCTGCCTACCTCTTTTGTTGTGTGTTATGTGGTAGCTGTATGGGATTGTGCTATGAAATGTGTTGATTTTGTGGAATGTTTCCACATGTTTTATATTTTGTACGGTTATTATATAGAATGGTATTTTAATATAGTCTTATGTAATTCATATCATGGGCATGTAGTATAGTATTCGACATCATTCTTGGCATGAGCCATTCATACATTTAGAAAACAAATGGTTTAGGAAATGAATTTTAAAAGAGAATAAATTTTATATACGTAACATGTTCAGGAAAATGTTAAGTTTTTTGGAAAGAAGTGTCAACCTAACCATGAAAAATGTGAGTGGAAAATAGAGCACGAGGGACCGACGCACCTGACTCGACCTTCTTGGGAGGTAGGGAGAAATGTAATGTTCACCTCTTTGGAGGTGAAAAGATGAAGGAAAAGTAATGTAATGTTAACCGCTTTGYGGTTCTACCGGTAGGAATGTAATCGAGTTCTAAAGAGTAACGGCTCGTTGCAAGCTTAATGGCTAGGCGTTACACTCATTGAGCTCAGATTGTAATGAAATGAAAGGTTTTACAAAGTTCTTTCATTTTGAAAGGAAAGATTTTATGAAAGGTTATGAAATGGAAATGTTTAGGAAGTTTTCATTGAGAAAGTGAGATTTTATAATTCATGRCATGTAGGGCATATTCATGCATTCATGCATGAGATTTGCTTACTGAGCTTTATAACTCATTCCATTTCCTTCACTCTGCATTTCAGGTGATGTGTAGCCAGATGGTGCATGGAGGTTGCTTATGGGTAAGCCATGATACCATGAAGCATTTTCTAAATAAATTTACTAAATAAGAGAGAATGGCTTTGTATGATTAAGATAGTTGTCATTTGGTTTAGATGATAGTGCTTTAAATCGTTTTGTTTTTTGCAAGTTCAGTTTCGATAAATGTCAGATTG
The DNA here is from genome assembly GCA_001752375.1 of Rhazya stricta. Lineage (NCBI taxonomy): Eukaryota > Viridiplantae > Streptophyta > Magnoliopsida > Gentianales > Apocynaceae > Rhazya > Rhazya stricta. The sequence continues at coordinate 795,831 of MEJB01000105.1, forward strand.
GTAAAGRATCTGTGGGAATACAGTAYGTATCATATTGGATGTTTATTGCATTGGAATGCATGTTGTTTTATGGGTGTTGAAATGTTTGAGAACCTTTTGAATGTATACAGGGAATGGCTATTGAAATTACAGAGGAAACTCTGCTAAGATTTTTATAAATCTCTTTTCTATTTTAAATTTCAAGATTTTTATTATTTCAAAATTTTCTGCAAATTCATATCAGTGAGTAAATGGTGACATTTTCGGGTTAGGATAAAGTTTCTTAATCTGGGAGTGTTACAAGCAATGAAAGACGGACCTTCTACCTCTTACTTCTTTTTGTGGTGGCCACAGTTATGGGCAGCAAGCATCAGGAGTCTTGCAATGGTGACCTTATTGGAGAGCTTTCCGCCTTCTGTTTTTGCACAACCATGGCAATTGCAGTAGTGACGTTGGTAACGGCAAGGAACGGTGCCTAGGATTTTGCTTGTTACTTTCCGTTTCTGCCTTCTGTGTCTACAACAGCCGCAGTGTGGGGAGCAGCAGCTATAAGGAGTAGTGGCCTCGACTTTGATGTAGAAGGCGGTCGAGCAACGGAGGTTAGCCAGTGACCATGGCAGTTCTTCCTTCCACYTTCAATTTCTTTCGCAGATTGATTTCAAATTCTTTCACTTCCATATCTTCAACCAGAGACAGAGGTGCCGAGACTGAAGCATTTGAGTTACCAGCTTTTTGATCTTCTCCTTCTCTAATTTTATGATCAGATTGAATCTTAGATTCTTCCATTGTCAGGCAACCTTTTGGAGGTGCTTCATTTTTAACACTCGATTCTGAACCAGCCACGTTATCCACACTAGTATATTCACAAAATTCAGAAGCTGCTGAGCAAGCACATGATTTACAAAAAAASGATAAATTTTTCATTTTTTATGAATTTTGTATGATCGTGTGAATTGTGTGTCAATTAGGGTTTGATAAACTTTCTATGTGATCGTATTTAATTATGAAATTATCGTGAATTAGAATTTTTGGTTAGTCAACGTAGGCTCGACTCCAATTCGTTCCTTATTCRGAAACTAAGAGCTAATTTAATGCTAATTATGGCCGAAATGAAAGCCCGTAGAATTTAATTTATTGGGCTGGGTTGGTTATGGGATGAGAAGGCCCACAGAATTTTGGTTAAGGCCTATATGTAAGAATTTTTTTAAAAAAACTGAATTAGGGTTTTAGCCTAAATGTAACCTTTCCCCTACCTTTAGAAACCCTTCAGCCGTCGCCACTCCTCTCCAAAAACACTCCCGCCAGTGCCGCCCTTCTCTCCCCTTGCCATCGCTGCATCGTTTGGACCTTTACACCGGGACTGCTCATCGACCATTTCTACATGCCCCTTGTGACCAGKGATTGGTTCGTTGGCTGCTCAACCTCGACTAGAGCTGCTAGTTTTTGTCGCTCCACTGCCCGCCACCACTTGTCAGTGCTCAACCCAATTTCGACTGCTTAAAGAAGCCTCGACACGAGACGCTTGCTCGTTGGTTACCTCCAGTTTGCAGTCTCTCTGCATCTGCACTAGTTGCATGCGTCACCGACCCGCTTCGCCTATAGTCACTGATCCTCGCTTCTGCCTAGATCCGAGCTCATCTCGTCCAGATCCACTCAAAATACTTGCTGGTGGGCTGCCCACGTCGTTCGTTCGCTGGACACCGTGCTCGACTAGAGTCGATCGGATCTGCTTGCCATCACCTTAATTGTGATCGGAGCTTGCTAGCCKCAACCCTCTCTGCCCGCTAGTTTGCTGCTTGCTGGACTTGACCTGCCCAAATTTGTGGCCCCTATGTATCGCAGCTTGCACGCTGCTCATTGTTGTTCTGCATATTTTGCACATTGTTGTTGCTCACTGGTGAGGTTGCTTGACGGACTGACCAGACCAGTCACTGGCTCACCGCCTTTGGCCGTCTAGATCTTTTTCCCTCGCGGTGCTTTTGCCCATTGCCACGATCGATGATGTGCAATTCGTGCTGACCGAAAGTGGATAACCGAAGCTCACCAAGCACTGTGCACCTTTCGCCAGTCTCGCGTCATCTGTTCGTGAATAATGCTGTTGTGCACGCTGCCTGAGTGCACTCCGGGGGTGCAACACAACTTTATACGCAACACTTAGGATTTGTAAGATTAAGGGTGAAACCATTGTTCTTTGATTTCATTCATCAAACGATTTACATAATTGTATTTGGTATTTATGATTTTAGAAAATGCAGATTTTGTTTATACATGATTTAAGGTTGTCTTTAAATTAGTATGATGAATGTATTTTAGGAACGTATAGTGATTATGATTAACACTACCTTTGTTAGAGGAAGTTTTGGAATATGAAATAGCTTATACATTCGGTATGTTATTGTTGTTAAATTCAAAATATAAATACGGATTAATAGGGATAGGTGACGTTCATAGGATAAGTGTAAAATGTTTTAAGGTTGTACAATCATGTTAAATGAATTTCCTTTTGTAAATAATAATTAGGCTACTTTCGGGCACATTGATATT
>MEJB01000105.1:798838-831023 GCA_001752375.1 Rhazya stricta
TGGCAGTAAAATGTTCCTTTGATGAGCTGAAAGTAAAAGAAGAAGTTATTGAATTGTTATATGCGTAGCGGTTCTACCAGTAGAATTTATCTAGTTCCAAAGAATAATGGCCCACTGCAAGCTTAMTGGCTAGGCGATACACCAARTGAGCTATGATAGAAAGGAAAAACTTTAGAGAATTTAGACGAAAAAAATTTTGAAATTTATAACAGATAAGGCATGTCATATGCATTCATGCATTTGAAATTTTCTTACTGAGCTTTGTAGCTCACCCCTTTTCCCTTTCATTTTTCCATTTCAGGTGATGAGTAGTCGGATGGTGCGTGGAGGTCGCTTGTGTGCATACTTGGTAAACTCGAGTGTCTTGATTTGAAATAAATTCTTGTTGAATAATGGGACTCATTTCATCRAAAAATCTTTAATCATGTACTCATTCATTGATTCGTTTATTCGTCATTAATATATTCTTTTATATTATCTCTGGGTTGTAATTTTAAAGGAGTATTTTCTTGGTTGATGAGTTTTGGAGGTTGTTAGGATTTCAAGTTGTATATATATGAGTATGGAAATATTGTTGTGGAACTTTCTAATTTGTATACAGGGGATAAATGTTGATATTACAGAGGGAACTCTGCCAAAATTTTTATAAACCTTTTAAAATCAATATATTCAAATTTGGTTTTCTGCAGTAGTTAATATAAGTATGAGTGAAGTCAGTAACATTCGGGGGTTAGGACAGTTTCTAATCTTGGGGTGTTACAATAACTCAAGGCATATGAGTTGAAAACAATATCAAAGCAAATGGGACAAGTCAGGTTATACTCCGATTTCACCAGGTCTGGAAGCATTAATGTCATTACTAGGTTTGTGGAACTGAGATCATAGGAGAATGGACTAATGAGCTCACTAGACCTCCTGCAATTTGTTTCAATGAATTTCAAATAAAAAGCGCCTAGTTCTATCAACCATGGTGATTGTAGAATCCCGATATATTCAGCTCGCATCTTAGATTAAATCTCCTGCYAGTTTAGAGCTATGTACTTTGTCATATTTCTTAAGGATCTTTTGGATAGCGAGAGCATTCATTGTAACGTATTCAATTTGTATGCAACCGTCTTGCAACATGGCATGATGATCATTCATGAAGCACTGGCATAACCTTTCAAGATATCTTTACATCCCAGAAGCAATATGAAGATARAGGAAACGCCAGCACCCAGCTACATCAGAAGCCTTATTTATCAACTCAAATAAGAACAYATGATCACACATAGGGAAAGATTCACATCGACAAAAATATGAAGTCTTACTATCTGCGTGATGTCGTTCTCTACTAGAACCCTCAATTTCTCTACATGTTATGTAGCTTTTCAAAACTTTTTTGAGCCTCTTATACTTGACATGGGAGAACTTAACCAGAAAGCCCTTCTAATCACCGTGGAGATATTCCATATATGTCTCTCCAAAACTTCATCTTCACCTATCTCTTCTTCTCCTTCCAGCATGACAAGAATCACATAAAAAGAATACCAAACGCTTTTCCTTTAGCCTCTCTCTCTCTTTCCTATCATCAAATTCAGTCTAAGAATTTGGGAAAATCTAGAAAGGTATCTGCCTTTACTCCATTGTTGGTGAGTTATTTTTCATAGCTTCATATGTTGTTTTGCATGCATGCCTGTATTTTAAGCTACAATAAATATACATCTGCTCGTATATATCTCAGATTCTTTGCCACGATCGAATCCTATATTGCTACAAAAATGTGTGCAGATTGAGCAATTCAGACAGATTGGAGAGGCGGCTGGAAGGAAGGCGATAATGGTCTTCCAAGATGACGTGCAAATTAATCAATGCCAATAATGTTTGCTCATTGATATGCTCAACAATGCGTATAAAATTAATGCAGAAGAGATGAAAATGGAACCTGAGATTTGAAGAAACGAATACCAATTGGAAGGCTCTTGAAAATTTACTCAAGGAGCTCCCAGGGTATTCAGAATTCTCCCCTACATAAAAGGTTCTTGGTGATGAACCCTAACCATAGTTAGCATGACTTACCAATGCTATTCTTAGATTTCATTGACATAGAAATCGCAACCTTGAGGAGCTTCTCCTCTTGGGCAAGCACTAATATGACCCCCATGTTGCAAATCCCTTATTAAATTTTTGCTATAGAGTTACAGAGAAGGAAAAATTAGATTCAAGTCTGCGAGAAACTTCATAATCAAGAAGTGATGCTTCAGGTTGTGGAGATYGTTCATTGTACCAAGAAAGACGASGATGCTACCATTGAAAATGCTCCAGGCCATGAAAACTTGAAAGATATGAAAGAACTTCTCAAAGCAAAGAAGCAAGAGATAGTTTTCAATTCAGTGTATAACGAACTTTATTTCGTGCCCATTACTTAAATATTTGTTWACATGTAATAAATGAATAAAGTTTGCACTTTTCTTCCATTTTTGTTTATCTTTTATGTACAAACTGCAAACTTAAAACCATGAAACAAAGTTATGTGCATTTTTATGTTATGACTAAACTTAGAAATTAACTTCTAAGCTGCCTACGTATTCTTTAAAAGGAATCAAGTCAAAACTTAGTTCAAAGATGTAAAATAATTTTTAGGGACGGCCTTACAAAGTTTAAACTATTTCAGGCTAGGAGTATCTATTTTTACCAACTTAGACTTGTTGAAGTGTTTTAGCAATTTCACTACAACACTTTTGGTTGTTGTCTTTCGTAGTTTTAGCTCATGCAGGCTAGGAGCATCTTGAATTTCTATGAGATATTTAGATAGTTTCAACTTTTATCAAAGAGCGTGTGCAGTTTAGACTTGTACAGCATGAGCAATTTGACGTCTTATAGATAGTTTTGAATTTTATTAAGGAGTAACATGTAGTTTAGGTTTGTGCACTAAGAAGCATCTTGAATTTTTGTTGAGAAATTCAAACAATTTTAACTCTTACCAAACAGTAGCGCGCAGTTTAGGTTCGTACACTAAGGAGCGATTGAGGTTTTGTAGATGTTGAATCTTTGGCTTCAAATTCTGAGGAAAGTTTGCCCCACTTTGAAATTCCARTTTCTTCTCATATTTGGTTGACTCTTTCACATGAATTTCTCGACTTTGATTGRCGAGGATACTTATTTCCATATCATGAGCATGGGTAGCTAATTCTTCAAAGGCTCTTGGTTGGATTCCTTTTAAAATGTATTGTAGGTCTCAATGCATACCTTGGATGCACATCTCAATTACAGATTGTTCGCAGAGGCGATCTTTGCAATCAAGGCTTAAACTTCTCCATTGATTGATTTAATCAATGAYGGCTTCAACATTCCACTATCGAACTCAGCTTAATTCAAGCATGATAACAGTTCTTCAAGTGCTATAAAATCGATTCAAGAATTCYTGCTCGTGTTGACTGYAACTATCAATTGATTCAGGAATAATATTCGTACACCAATTAAAAGCATTACCTTTAAGGGATCTATTTGACAAGTAGATCACCTTCAATACCTRTATTGTTGCATATTTCAATAAAGTAGGTTATATGATGTTTCGAATTTCCTTTCCCATCAAATCAKTGAAACTTGGGAGGCTGATAATCGATCGGCATTTGAAGACTRCATATCATTTGAGTATATGATTTGGCATACCCTTGAGAAGATCTGGCAATTCCTTCGTGCTTTTCTTCAATTGTTTTTGCAAAACTTTTCTTCAGGTGATTTATTGAGATCAATCCATCAGAAAAAACTTGGATGTTTGGTACTTCCATTATAGTTTCAGATTTGGCTTCAGATTGATATTGTACTTGAGCAACCTTAGCAGATTCAACATCATTTGCAATTTTTGATTGCTTTGGAGCACTTTAACTTGTTTCTCCAATATCATTGAGGTAATTCAATAATCGAATAAGCGTGATATCTTGCTGTTGGGAGCTTTCTGCAAGTCTTTCCACCAATTTGGCCAACTTTGCGATTTGTTCTTCAATGATGGCAGTATCGATCATCATAACTTATATGATAGATGAAGTTGTAGCAAAATCTTCATTACAGGACTTTCCCAATCGCAGATCTTCTTGGTGAACAATGGTTGCAAAGCTTGTAGAACACTCACCATCATCTTGTTTGGATGTTAGTGACTTAGGTCTAGGATTCAACAAAGACATGGTCGTTCTTATGGCTATCTGACTCCCATTTCTTGAGAAGGAACGTCCTTGAACATTGGGTTGGAGTATTTGTAGATTTGATATTTTGAGAAGTACTCCTCCACTTGTAATACCCCCAGATTAGAAACTATCCTAAGCTAAAAATATTACATCACTTCACTCACAAATAATCAAACTATCCATTTWAAAACTCAACATTTATTCAAAATAGAAATCGCAAAAACTTCAAGAATTTAAAACATTCAGAAATATTAATCTTRTTACATAAAATTGATTTGAAACAAGTTCCCCGATATCATATCTCGCCCACAAGCGACCTCCTCACCCCATCTGGTTACATATCATCTGAAATGAAACATAAGAAAAAGAAATGAGCTAAAAAGCCCAGTAAGTAACCTCATGCATGAATGCATAAACATGTCCTACATGTCATAAAATTTTAAGCTTTTGCCTTTTAAATGAAAAACTTTCCAAACATTCTCTTTTTCGAAATCTCGTTACAAAACATTTYCTTCAAAATTCACTTACAGTAAAACATTACATTTCTTTTCATTCGTGAGCTCACTGAGTGTAACGCCTAGACACTAAGCTTGCAATAGGCCATTCTTATCTGGAACTCGATTCTATTCCTACCGGTAGAACCGCAAAGCGGTTAACATTTCTTTTTTCAAAAAAAAAAAGTTTTCTTTCCATACGTTCACATCCAAGGAGGTGAATATTCCATTCTTACCTACCCTCCAAGAAAGGAGGGTCGAGTGCGCCAGTCCCCAACTCCCATTTCCCACTCATATCTTTTGTGGCTAGGTTTACACTCCTTTTCGAAAACTTTAACATTTTCAAAACTTTAACATTTTCCTTTAAACTTCCATTTTCTAACCATTCACTTTCTAAGTGTGTGAATGGCTCATGCTAGAAGTGATGTARAATTCTAACTACATGCTCATGACATGAAATGCATACAACTGCATATAACATATCATTCGACAACTGTACAAAATATGAAACATGATAACATATCATTTGACATAAAGGTAATACAGGATATGAACACATGTAACATTACACACAATTTACACACATCAACATATAATACATACACAATATATTAGAGTAACTAGAAGAGTTCAATTACATTCATTCATAACGTTAATGAGTTGTGAGGATTACTTACCTGGAGTCCTATTCTACTTAAACTGTGATGGGAACTCCTTCAACCGTTCTCAACGTAAGGCCTCGAAATGACCTAATTGTGATTACAGAAAGAAGGTCTACTTAGTTCGATCATCCCAACTTAGGTATTATATGTTTAATCCAAGAATGTCCTTTATAAATTTACAAATTCATATTTAGTTCTCATATTATCGAATATCACGTTTTAAGGGTACAATTTAACTCCTTAGATCGGGCATAAACCTAACTATGTTCTCCCATCAATTCACTTCAGGGCATAGTTATGTACAAGTCATAAAATTTCAATATTAAGTATTAGCGTTTTCACCTTAAAGTTCATGATATCGAAATGTTGTAGGAGCGGTATTGAATTCCTGGGCGTGCGCTTAAGCGATGCACACAACAGCCCTGGGCATCTGGGCATCAGTGAGCCTGGGCATCCAGCGCCTAGGCATTGGGCTCTGGGCGCCTGGCAATTGCTAGGCGCCCGATGCCTGTTGGCCCCTGGTGCTACTGGGCACTGCTGGGTCTGGCACTGCTAAGTACCGGGCCCTATTCTTGGCTAAACAACTCAGCTGACTAGCAATCTATTTCTAGTCAACTTTCGGCGACTCTGAAACCGGCAAGTTGAGAAGAACCCGCAGCTAGCCTGGCCAACTTTTGAACAGCACGACTGTATGCATCAACAGCTAGCAGAGTGACGGTCAACGGTAAAGATTCTGGCTTCAGTTCAAAGGGAAAAACTATTGAGCAGAGGAAAAAAATGATGATGGCAGATCTGGCAAATGGTGTCGCGCAGATCCGGTCGCACAAAGAAGGAATGACGACGGCGGATATGGCAAACGGTATCGCGCAGATCCAGTCTCGCAGAGAAGGAGAGGAGGGAGATGGCTTACCAGATCTGGAGGCRCGGATCGCACGCCTCTGGCTGACGTTTTGGTCGGCACTGGAGCAGACCATAGATCATCGATCCGAGTTCGAGAGTAAAAGAGGGAAGCCGGAGAAGAGACCTGGAGCAGTCTGCTTGGCTCAATAGGAACGGGCAATCTCCAGACGTGCGCCTCGTAGCAATTCGAGCGAGTGATTAGCCTCAGTGACGCGCGCTGCGAGCAGGAGCAGCGACGTGGTCTGATGCGGCCAGCTGATCGCAAACAGTGACAAGCAGCGGCCACTTCAAGCGTCAACAGTGGAGGAAKGGAAGAGAGAAGAAGAAGCAAGAAAGGGCCGCGACAAGCGGCGTCGGGTYGGCAGAAGGGAAGCGGCGGCAGCGACATCATCGTACGGGAGAAAGAAGATGAAGGGTTTCTTTAGGTTTTTCTTTTTCTTTTCTTTTCTTTTCATTTTTTTAAATTTATATTTTGGGCTGTAACCCAAACCCTTTGGGCCTTCCCATCCAAATCTAATCCAAAATTCGTAAATTAAATATAACGGGCTTTCTTTCGATAAAAAGCCTAACTTCTGACTAGCAAATAAATAGGTCCACGAGTCGAGCCTTTAACCAAACGATAACTCTTATTCAACATGGACAATATTTTCATACTTATTAAACTTGCGGTTTCAAAATATTAATCATATATAAAATTTTCAACCCTAGTTGACACACAATTTCACATAAAATCAAACAAATTTAATAAAGGAAAAATTCCAAGTGTTACACCACTTCTTTTTGGTTGATCTGACAGCAACACCAATTGTTGAAGATCTAGAAGGGGTAGCCTTTGAGATGTTGTTCTTAGGGGCTATTGATGAATTTGACTTGATTTGTTTTGAAGAGAAAAGATGAACGGCAGAGATCGTCCCACTAGGTATGCCAAAATTTGTTTACACGAATCTCTTGTTTGCAAAATAGTGTCAAGAAAATAAGAGGAGTGTGAAACAAGTGCATTAATCTTATAAATTTGATAATATACGTGTTACAATCTCTGAAACGTTCTCATGGTGAGGACTTAATCCGTTGATTCTTCTCTTTGAATTTTTTTGAGAGCTTTGCAGCTTGATCTTGTGGATCTAGATTCGTTGGAGTTTTTCGAAGGCTTCGTAGCTTGATCTCGGGAGCTTGATTCTTGAGAGTTTTTCGAGGGCTTCACAATTTGATCTCGGGATCTAGATTTTTTGGGATTCTCCGAGGGCTTCGCAACTTGATCTCGGGATTTGGATACTTTGGAAGTTTACGAGGGCTTCATAGCTTGATCTTGGGATTTGGACTCTTTGGGAGTTTTCGAGGGCTTCGAGTTTGATCTCGAGATTTGGAGAGAAATTTAGCTTCTCTCAACTTGAACTTCTGGTCCTCGATGTGAATTTCTAGACTTTGATATGAAGTTCTACCCACTTCCTYWTGTGCTTTAGCCTCTGTTTATTAGCCAAGCTAATTGATTTGATTGGTCGAGGTAACACTTAGGAGTAACGTGGCATCGCTTGATTCGCCAAGCTTTCCTTGATTTCCATTGGTAGAACTTTATCATCACTGACACATGTCACCCTTTCATTGGTTGACATGCCACATACTTCCCAATTTAATGGAAATATTCAAAATCAGCTTTTAATTATCTAACTAGATTATGGAAATTTAATTTAATAAAATTTTCATATCTACAATAATAAAATCCTCAAGATATCAAAAATACATTCATCCACTCTAGAAACTCCAAAATATTCCTAGTCCCTCAAAACCATCCTACTGCACTAAGTATCCATACCTGTCAGTATGAAAAACAAGAAAAGCTATGAGTGATGCTCAGTGAGTTCCACACATTACACTAYGAGTTATTTTGAGAAATGTGATTTAACAACATCGTTAAAAACAATTGTTCAGGAATATTTCAAAACAAGTTGCATCCAAAGAGTTATATCTCAACCAAGTCTCATTTTTAAACCTTCAATAAGTAAAACATTTCAATAATGAACAAGTTTATCCAATAAAACTCATTAGCTTGAAATGAAAATAAGTCACAATCATCAAATCTTTACCATAAGAGTTATACTCCATGGGTCCTATAACACCAGCATTATCACCTCAGGTAAGCATGCGATTTTCAATCTTATAATCTCATCAATCAATCAATAGTACCTGCTAGCTGGGTAACATAAAGTCGCTCGTCCCCAGATTAAATCTCCTAATCGAGGGTACAAACGTCCACAATTAGTCATGGGTACTGGTGGCGTGACCATCCACTACAAGTATTATCCACCGACTTTGGCCAAATTAGCTAACCTTGACACTGACGTCCAAGCAGCTCAAAAAGCCCTCGTGCTAAAGACCAGCTAAATACAATACTTTGCCTGCCAGACTCAACAATGCATAGATACCAACAATCCCAATTTAACAATTCTTAAGCAATTAGTAATAATCTCAATACAATTCAACAATTCAATAATCTCATGAATACTATTTACAGAATTCCCTTGTCAGAGCCATTGCACGTTACGGAACATATCTTTGCAAATATGATGTCTTTCATATTGTGAATTTCCACATTTCAAATATCTTGCAAAGAAAACAGATTTGAAGAAATTCATGATGATATCCTTCACAAACATATTAAGTTAATAACTTGGAAAAAGCATTTAAGAATAGCCTTAAGAGAATCCAAAAAAAAATGCAATTGCAGATGACAGTTTATAGGAAACTCACCTGTAGGCTTACACTTCATATAATAGTTAGCCAATACTCTTGACTGTGATGACCATGAACATGTAATAAATGCATCCTCAGTTAAGTCATTCATTAAACTATGATCCTTACTACTTTCAAAGAGAATAGCTTTTCATCTATCTATATTTCTATAATCTTAATGTGCTCCTAATGAATCCAGTTTAATGGTTTCACAGGCCGACAAACAGTAAATAAATTACTATTTCTATTCCAAGCTTGAGTGGATTTTTCAACAAGAACTCAGTGACCAAATGATCATAATGCTCAAGGGAATGTGATGACATAGAAGTTTCTTATTTCCAAAGTCATTCCAATTCACAAAGAGTTAACAAACACTGACGATGAACAATTCTACCTAGCACTGGTAGGGTTGAGTAAATCAAGTATATTTCGAATTCTAGATCGATCTTTTTACAGGACTTGTTAAAAAATGATTCTAAAATAGAGATCTATTCAGCCATATAAAACACTTCTAATTAATGCCACGATTGAATTGTAGTAAAGCTAAAACTTCAAGGTCTAAGGTTTACCGACTGAAATTGACAAGGCTAGGTTTTTGGCTTATATCTTGGGTTCTACTTTGACTCTCACCATGATTTCAATCTCATATTACTCCTAAAACACTAGGGAGATCATCTACATGAATCAAAGTACCTAGAAGCGTGTAGTTAACTACCAAAGTTTGATTGATCAATAGGGTATAGCAACGTTCCAGCTTGAACTGTGCAGGGTCTAAAAATTTAACATAATTTAAGTTTTGAAAATACATTTCAAGTGAGACTAGGCTACAATTGTTGCTACGGAAAAAAGATTTATAACGTATATCACATTCATTATTTCACTTCCCAACTAAATCACAATTTTCCTAAAACAGTAGGGTAATCATTATTCGGGTTAAGCTGACAGTCTATATTGTTTTGCTCATAACTTAAGTTTTAGGTAAGCTTTTCAAATGATCTAAGTCTTCTTTTAATCTTTAGAAATAGAACTTTCTAGTCACGAATTCCAGTTTGTCTTTTATTAAACCTTAAACCGATCTAGTAGACAACATGCTAAAATTCTAGTCACTAGTATGGTCATAGTCATATTCCTCATAGTTCAACATTTCTCCACATATCAAAGCCTCCATTCAATTTAAAATCAATGAAAAACAACAATCTTGAAATAATATAGACATGCTTTATGCGAAGACCAAACTTCACAATGAACACAAAAGCACCATTCACAAACCAAATTCATCAATTTCGTCTTCAAGTCTTAACCTCAAAGTCTCATGTCAATTCACATCCAAAATACATAACATCTTGCATCAAATTCAAAATAGTAGACGTGATTTATGCCCAATGAACTCAAAATTGATGACAAGTACATTAGTACTCCAGCATGGTTTTCAGCTATACTCTACCACGATAATGAACAAAAAGCAGAAATTGAAAGCTTTCTTTCAAGGATCAAAACATAACATATGTGATGCTCACAAACTTAATGCATTATTATTCTAGCAAGTTATTAGTCTCAAAAAATGTGTAGTAAGTGATCAAGGTTGATCCCACAAGGATTTCTAGTTAAGTACAAAAATCACCGAATTTCCCTAATTTAAACCTRTCGAAAGTGATTGAATTAGACTAAAACTAAAAATGAAGAAGTAATCTAAAGGGTTCAATTATGAAATTCAATTACCTAAATCCAGAAAAAGATCTAATGTGATAAAAGAGGTTGGTTAGGGTATTGATTTGAATCATTCCTAAAATGAGCTAAACCAATCGTACCTTAATTGTCCTAATTCCAAAATCTAATCTAAYTGTTAATGGTAGATTTTTCTAGTTTTGGTTTTATCCAATCCCTCTGCATAAAACTCCTAATTCCCAGTAACTAAAGCCATATATCCCTATGTGAATTAGATTAATCGAAATTGCATTAATGATCTCGAAAATTCCTTGATTTCACTAACCACATTTAATTACATCGGAAACCACCCAAAAGGAAYYGATTCTATCCCTAGTTGGATCGAAACTAATGGGTCATCATTGCCTAAGTCCTAATCAATTAGTTCACCTCCCAATCCTTTCGAATTGATTATGAAATCTATTTGTAAGAAGCTAATCCACAAAAAACATTAAGAAAGCCACAATGATAATATTCAATTCAACTAGATTGAGAATCATTAATAAAGAAACAATAGAGTTTAATTCATTACAAAAAAATCATCTTCTCAAATAACCCTAACCAACAGAAAGAGTTCAGCCTAAGAAAATCACAAAATCCACAATAAAAAGAATAATAAACATGTTACAACAAGAAAATAGAGTAGAAAGAACCGATTTGAAGAACAAATCCTTAAGCAATCTTAGTTGAATTATAAGTCTTCACGCTTTCCAATGGCTTCCTCCAAKTTCTCTTATTAAAACTACTCTAAAAATATGAAAAATTCAAGCCACCAAAAGTCCCTAAAATTRCTCATAAGACGCAATATCTATAGAACAATACAAAAAGCTCTAAAAAAGTCCGACCGGAGCCTAGTTAGGCTAAAAATTAATGCCTGTTTAGTGTCGAAAAGACCAATCAGATGCCTAATTTGGTCCAAATTGGCATAGGTTTGGTTCTAGAAAATACAACATAAAAAATGCCCTTAAATTGACGTCCATTTATCCTTGAATCGGTGCTGATTGAGTTAATTCCACACTTAGTCATTTTTTCACGATTTTTAGCTTCTGGAAATTACGGCGTAACCCAAAGCTCCTCTGAATTCATTGTTTGACCTCTTTAAGCTCTTTTACAACTAATTTTTGCCCCTTTTCTTGTATTTCAAATGAAAACCCTGCAATTAATCATTTCAAAMAAAAATTAGTGTAATACAAGGTAAATCATATAGAAAACTCAACAAGAAATGACTTAAGTAAAAGACAACCATAATGTATAATTGATTATATCAAAAACTTGGCCTTCGTTGGTCCTAAGCTGAATAGAATCAGTGAGCTACAATGGAAGAGCTTCAATAGAAGATGAAGGCAGCAATGGAGAAGCTCCAATGGAGTTTTTTTAGCCAACAACTATGGTTTCTGTAATGTTGTGAAGAGGAAAGAGAATRAAGGAGAAGGAAAAGAGAAAGAATAGAGAAAAAGAAGAAAAGTGAAAGAGATAGAGAATGGAGAGTGCAAGGGGCTCGGGTAGGGGCTTAAGGAAATAGGAAACTTAGAGAGGAAGAGTGATAAGGGAATAGGAAGCTTAGTCTAGAAGGGTGATGCTAAGGCTTCTTAAAGAAGCTTGGCGGATGTTTCAAGGGAGGGGGTGAATCTTGTGACTGGGAGAAAGAAAAAGGTGAGGAAATTTAAAGAATAAAAGACAAAAATGCATGTATTTCAAACTTTGCGTATAAAGTGGTCTAACATGCAAGAAAATAGAACACAATAAAAGAAGTAAGTGTCTTCCAGTAGGCAAAATCGGACAGCCCCTTGCATGCATGCAAGGTGGCAAAAAATATTCTCCTATTGGCCCTCTAAATTTTAAAAATAAACATGGAATTTTGAAAAGACTCGGGATAGGRTCGGAACAGGCTTTTTGAATAGGCAGAGGATACAACTCGGATTCATTATAATCATGCCTAACCTAATTATTGCTCGGACTTAACATAACTATCACAAGAATAAATAAATAAATAAATGTCTGACTAAATAAATAACCTAATTAAGTCTAAAAATTTCGTAATTCACACTATTGCTGTTTTATCATAATCGCAGGTTACCCAATTCTATGATCGTATCTAGGTATTGAAAACACTAGGTTTTTACATAATATAGATTTTGAATTTCATAAAATTATTAGAATTCCATAAACTAGATAAATAAACTCATAAGATAAAGCAACAATAAAAATAATAAGACTTTATAATTTATTGACACATTATCCATTACGATATCAAAGTCTTTTTGCTGCAAACATAAGTACAGACATAGACGATAATGGTAATGTAACACCCTCGAATTAGGAACCTTATCCTAACTCGGGAATGTCACCATTTATTCACTGACACGAATTTGTGGAAGCTCAAAAGAATTTAAACCAAATAATAAATACTTAATACAATCATCTTAATCCATAACATTCATTTACATTAACTTCAGGGTATCTTGGTTTGCCCACAAGCGACCTTATCGCCCTATCTGGTTACACATCATCTGAAATAAAAACGAGAGAAAGGAATGAGCTAAAAAGCCTAGTAAGTRAACCTCATGCATGAATGCATAAACATGGCCTACWTGTCATTAAGTTATAAAATCTCATTTTTTTCAACGAAAACCTTCAAATGAGAAGATTCAATCATAATAACAACACATTTACATCACCACTAAATGAGAATGAGAGTATTTACTTACATAAATCCCGGATTAAATAACAATAACACACATATGTTAATGAGAATATGAGAGGTTACTTACACATTCAATTCATGTAAGAAGAATCAATCATAATAACAACACATTTACTTCACCACTAAATAAGAATGAGAGTATTTACTTACATAAATCCCGAATTAAATAACAATCACACATATACGTTAATGAGAATGTGAGAGTTTACTTACTTACACATTCAATTCATGTAAGAAGATTCAATCATAATAACAACACACTTACATCACCACTAAATGAGAATGAGAGAATTTACTTTCGCGGAGTCCTTTACGTTAAAAGGTTTCTTATTTAAATCTCGAAGTGAAATCCTTTGACAGTTCTCAATGTTAGGGCACTCGAATCTACCTATTTGTGATTACAGAAAGAAAGTCTATTTAGTTCAATAGTCCCAACATAGATATTCAGGGTTCATTCCAAGAATGTCATTTGTCAATTATTAATCCATACTTGGTCCCCACATTACCAATTATCACCTCTTTTTAAAGATACAATTTAAACTCCTTCGTTCAGGTATTAAACTTAATTTATGTTCTTTACAATTTTACTTTAGGATATAATTTCATAAGTTATAAATTTCAATATTAATTAATAATATTTTCACCTTTTAAGTCACAAAGTCCAAGAGTCTCCACGAATGTCATCTTGTCAAGTTATTAAACTGAATCCATACTGGTGGTCCCACATTACCAATTATCACCTCTTTTAAAGATACAATGTTAAACTCTTCGTTCAGCGTATAAACTTAATTTATGTTGCTTTACAATTTACTTTAGGATATAATTTCATAAGTTTATAAATTTCAATATTAATTAATATATTTTCACACCTTTTAAAGTCCACAAAGTCCAGAGTCTCGGGAATGGTTTTGGGTTCTCGGGCGGGACTGTCTGGACGTCGTGCATCTTAGCGTCAGTGCGCCTGGGTATCGAGGTGTGTCGACGCCGTGGACGTCGGGTGTCAGGCCCTAGGCTCTGGCAATGGGCGCCTGGGAGGCTTACTCGGGCGGCCTGGCGGCTTGCTGGCGCTGGGCGCGCTGCTTGTTCTGGGCACTCCCAGAACTGGGGGGCAGCCAGCCAAAAGAAACCATCAACAGCTACGATCTGATTCTGGCAAGGCTTCGGCATTCCAGCAATGACAGGACGGTGTTGGCATAAGGTCTGATCGGCGAGATGAAGGAAACGCGACAACAGCAAGCTAAGAGCGTCAACTCACACGTGCTATTGCTGGACTGATTAGGCTTCTCTGGATAGCGATCGGGACGTCCGGACCGGTGGACAAAGGAGGTCTGTTCGAGTAGAGGAGAAGAAGAAGAAGGTGAAGGCAGGTCTAGCTGTGACGCTAGCAATAGTGCGGCCRCGATTCGCAACTCCAACGAGCTTGGCAATGGGCAACAGCAGTGCGATAAGCAGCAGACTTGACAGCTGGTTCAGGAGGCTCCAGATCTGGATGACCTTCGGCCGGGTGCGCGGACTCCTAGTCGGATGTTCGCGAGCCACTGAGCGACGCACACAGATGGCATCACAGAGCTCTCGCCTAGCAGCTCTGGAACTCCAACGGTGAAGCTGAGTCGGGCAGGAGGAACAGGGAAGAAGGAGAAGAAGACGAAGGCCGATCTGGGCGACGCACTTCATCACGAGCTCGGTAGCGGGAGGAGGGGAGAGAAGAGGGAGAGAGGAGAAGGAGAAAAGAAAGGCCACAACGAGGTGTCGAGTAGGTAGAGGAAGGCACGGTACCTGCGGGTAGGGTGGCTTATGGTTTGGGCGGCGGCGACAATGGGGAGGAAAAAGAAGAAGAGGATTCTAGGTTTTTTTTTTTTTWAAACTTGGGCCCAACAAATTTTTTGAGCCTTTCCWTCCATAACTAATCAATTCATTAAATTAAATTCAAMGGGCTTTTCTTTCGATAAAAATCTAGTTTTTCGAATAAAAACGAATAAACCCAACGAGTCGAGCCTCTAACTAACTAAGGTCCATAATCAGACAAACATGATAATTTCGCACTTATTAACGTACAAATAAATCATTAATCACATAGAAAATTTTATCAAACCCTAGTTGGCTCACAGATATGCACGATGAAATGAAAAATCCATAAAAAGGAATCTCGGGTATTACAAGTAATAAACTAAATAATTAATTATGGAAATAAATTATATAGTTAAGCATAATTCTTAAAAGCGGGGAAATTACTTTGGGGTATTACAATATCCTAGCCCTTCAAATAAAATTCATCCTTAAAATTAGAACTCACCGAAAAAGTGTAAGTACTTAGTGCGCATCTCATCCTCGCAGTCCCAAGTTGCCTCTTCAACTACATCATTCTTCCAAAGAAYATTGACTAACCCAATTTTATTCCTCCTCAACTCGTTTTTTACCTTTTCTAGGATTCTCAATTGCGACTCTTCGTAGGTGAGGTTCTCGCAAAGATCCAATGGTTCGTAGCTAAGGATGTGAGAGGGCTTTGAAACATATTTCCTTAGCATGGAGATGTGAAACACGTTATGCACTCCTGATATTGTGAGGTAATGCAATGGCCGCCTACCCTTTCAAGAATCTCAAAGGGTTCGACAAATCGAGGACTCAACTTCCCTTTCTTCCTAATCTCATAACTCATTTCTTAGGGGCCACCTTTAAAAGGACTTTTTTCCTGCACCAAATTCCAAAAGTTTCCTCCTATCAATGTAGCTTTTCTATCTACTTTGAGTTGTTTTCATCCATTGGCAAATCTTTCAATAGCCTCAATAGTTTGTTGTACTATCTTTGGGCCTAATAACTTCCTTCCTCCAACTTCATCGTAATAAACTGGTGTCCTACACTTTCTTTCCTAAAGKGCCTCATAAGGAGCCATACTATAGTAGTCTGGTAACTATTATTGTAAGAGAACTCAATCATGGGGAGGAATTCATCCTAAGTACCCCTTAAGCCTTCAATTGAAGTTGCTCCTACTTTTGAGAAGAAAGTCTTACCATCCCATCTCAGATATGCCTACTTGAGAGAAGGAGAAACATTGTCGGTGATCATACCTACAATATCAGACAAACTAATTAAGGATAGATTGCACTCTATTCTAAAAGTTTACAAGAAAGAATTTGGATGGACAATGGCAGATATTAAAGGAATTAGCCATATAATCTGCATAAGTAACATCATTTTTGGATGAATGTTGCAGCACATCAGTTGAGTACGAAAGGCGACTCAACCCCATCATAAAGGAAGTTCTCAAGAATGAAATTATTAAGGTGCTGGATGTTGGAATCATTTATCTAACTCCAGACAACTAATGGGTCGGTCCAATTTAATATGTATCCAAGAAAGGAGGAGTAACAATGGTAAAGAATGAGAAGAATAAAATGACTCCAACAAGAACGGTAACTGGATGGAAAGTGCAATACTCGAAATTTTTTCTTTATTAATTTTRTTTAATTTTACGTGAAATTATGTGCCAACTAGGGTTGGACATTTTATATGTGATTAATATTTTGAAATCGCATGTTTAATAGGTACGGAAATATTRTCCGTGTCGAATAAGAGTTATCGTTTGGTTAAAGGCTCGACTCGTGGGCCTATTTATTTAATAGACAGAAGTTGGGCTTTTTTATCGAAAGGAAGCCTATTGTATTTAATTTATGAATTTTGGGTTAGATTTGGATGGGAAGGCCGAAAGGGTTTGAGTTATGGCCCAAACTATAAATAAAAAAGAAAAGAAAAAGAAAAAACCTAAAGAAACCTTCATCTTCTACCCTCATACKCCGCCGCCGCTGYTGCCGCTTCCCCTCTGCCTACCCTACGCCGCTTRTCACGGCCCTTCCTTGCTTCTTCTTCTCTCTTCCCTTCCTCCACTGCCAAGGCTTGAAGTGGTCGCTGCTTGTCACGGCTTGCGATCGGCCCGCCGCATCAGACCACGACGCTGCTCGAACGTCGCTCACAGCGCACGTCACTGAGGCTGATCACTTACTCGAGTCACTACAAGGCGTACACCAGGAGACCGCCCGTTCCTGTCAAGCCAAGTAGACTGCTCTAGGTCTCTTCTCCGGTTTTCCTCTCTCGCTCTTGGACTCGAATTGATGATTTGAGGTCCGCACCAGTGCCGACCAAACGTCCGCTAGAGGCGCGCGATCCACCTCCAGATTCGGTAAGCCATCTTCCTCATTTCCTTCTCGGCGCGACCGGACCCGCACGACACCATTCGCCAGATTCGCCGTCATCATTCCTTCTCTGTGCGACAGAATTTGAGCGACTCAGACACACCAGATCTGCCATCACTATTTTCTTCTCCTTCTCTGCTCAATATTTGTTCCTCATCGATTGAAGCCGGATCTCTTGCARCTGCGAATCCACCGGTTGAGGCCTAGATCGTGACTCACCGTGGATAGAAGTTTCGTTGCTCTGCTCGTGCGACAAAGACCATCAGCCAGATTTCTGCTAGCTATTGCTGCTCATAGTCATGCTGCTCGATCAGATTTGAAGTCCCTCGCCGGTTTCAAAGTCCCTAAAAGTCAACCAGAACCAGATTTGCCTGTCARAAATAGACTTGTTTTTCTGCTAAGAACGAGGGACAGCAGTAGGATCGGCACTCAGCGCCAGTCCCAGCAGTGCCAGTCGCAACAATATCGGGTGCCCAGCAACACCAGGCGCCTGGCCCAGACTCTGTTGTGCGCGCCGCTTGAGCGCACGCCTAGGAAATCTAATACCCCTCTTGCAACATTTAGATATCGTGAATTTTAAGGTGAAAATGCTAACACTTAATATTGAAATTGTATGACTTTTACATAATTATGCCTTGAAGTGAATTGATGGGAGAATATAGATTAGGTTTATACCCGAGCTAAAAAGTTGAATTGTAATCTTAAAAACATGATATTCGATAATATGAGAACTAAATATGAATTTATAAATTTATAAAAGACATTTTTGGATTAAACACATAATACCTAAGTTGGGACGATCGAACTAAGTAGACCTTCTTTTGTAATCACAATTAGGTCATCTTGAGGCCTTATGTTGAGAACGGTTGAAGGAGTTCACATCACGACTTAAGTACGAGCCCAATAACATAAAAGACTCCGGGTAAGTAATCCTCCCATCTCATTAACATTATGAATGAAAGAAATTGAACTYTTTTAGTTGCTCTAATATGTTGTGTATGGGATTGTATGTTGATGTGTGTAATTGTGTGGAATGTTACATATGTTCATATCCTGCATTAMTTTTATRTCGTATGATATGTTATCATGTTTCATATTTTGTATTGTTTGTTAAATGATGTGTTATATACGATTGTATGAAATTTATGTCATGAGCATRTAGTTAGAATTCTACATCACATTTGGCATTAGCCAATCACACACTTAGAAGGTGAATGGTTTAGGAAATGAAATTTTAAAGGAAAATGTTAAAGTTTTGAAAATGTTAAAGTTTTCGAAAAGGAGTGTAAACCTAGCCACAAAAGATGTGAGTGGGAAATGGGGCGTGGGGCACCGGCGCACCTGACCCTACCCTTTTAGAGGGTAGGTAAGAACGGAATGTTCACCTCCTTGGAAGTGAAAGTATGGAAGTTAAAAGAAATGCAATTTTAACCACTTTGCGATACTAACTGTAGGAATGGAATCGGGTTCCAAATAAGATGGCCCATCACAAAGCTTAGTGGCAAGGCGTTACACTCTAATGAGTTCACGAATGAAAGGAAACGGAATATTTTACTGTAAGTGAATTTTGAAGGAAATATTTTGTAAAGAAATTTTGAAAAGGGAATATTTGGAAAGTTTTTCATTTAAATGGCGAAACCTTAAAATTTCATGACATGTAGGACATGTTTATGCATTCATGCATGAGATTACTTACTGGGCTGTTTAGCTCATTTCTCTTTCTTATGTTTCATTTCAGATGATATGTAACTAGATGGGGCCAGGAGGTCGCTTGTGGCCGAGCTATGATACTGGGAACGTTTCAAACTTATTTTATGTAATACGATGATTATATTTTTGAATGGTTTAAATTCCTTGAGGCTTCCACTATTTTTGTTTTGAATAAATGTTGGGATAGTGAGGATTTGTTAAAATACATTTTTGACTTTTCTAGGTATTGTTGAGTTTTAAATGGATAGTTGATTATTTGTGAATAGAGTGATGTAATATTCTCAACTTAGGACAGTTCCTAATCTAGGGGTTTTACAGAGAGTATGCATGGATTACAGGAAGCTCAACAAGGCAACGAGAAAGGRTCACTTCCCTYTATCTTTCATTGATCAAATGCTGGACCAACATTTTGGCAAGGATTATTACTGATTCCTCGATGAATATTCTGGATACAACTAGATTGCTATAGCACTAGCAGACTAGGAAAAGACAACATTCACTTCCTATATGGAACCTTTGTTTCCGAAGGATGACATTTGGGGCTTTGCAATGCTCTAGCAACCTTTCAAAGGTGTATAATGTCAATTTTCATTGACAAGGGCGAGAAAACCTTGGAAATCTTTATGGATAAATTTTTCATCTTTGGTAAAACATATGATAATTGTTTGTTGAACTTGAAAAAAGTTGTGGAAAGATGTGATGAGACTAATTTGGTGTTGAACTTGGAGAAATACCATTTCATAGTTTATAAAGGCATTATATCAGGATGCAAAATTTCTAAAGAAGGAATTGAAGTGGATAAAGCAAAAATCGAAGTAATACAGAAGCTGCCACCACCTTCAACAGTGGAGGGATTAGGAGTTTCTTAGGCATGTTAGATTCTACCAAAGCTTTATGAAGGATTTCTCAAAAATTTCAAAGCCTCTGTGCTCCTTGCAATAGCAAAATACTCCCTTCAACTTTCATGAAAGTTGTAGCAAAACATTYCTCAGCAGTTCAAGTAAGCATGCTCTAATTATCATAGCTCTTGATTGGTCATTTCCATTTGAATTGATGTGCGATGCTAGAGATTGTGAGGGTAGATCTTGGCTAAAGAAGAGGAAAGTTGTTTCATTCTATCTACCATGCATGCAAAACTCTTCATGAGGCACAATTAAACTACATTACCCCAGGGTTGTTTGCCATGGTATTTACATTTGAAAATTTCAGAGTTTATTTGGTGGGAACAAAAGTGTAACACCCCCATATTAGGAACTGTCATAAGCCAAAAGTATTATTGACCTTACTCCTAATCATATCAAACACTGCAGGAAACTAGGGAGATCCAAACACTTGACTAAACAGTTTTATAAAAAATTCCGACAGAGTTTCCTCTGTAATTTCATAAACTACCCCCTATATACATTCCAAAAGGTTCTCAAACATTTTCAATACCCGTAAACAACATGCATTCTAACACAACAAATATCCAGTAAAATAAATAATGTATTCCAACAGCCCTTTACCAGCCTAACATTTACCAAAACTAAAATTTGTGAAATTAGAAAGGATTTATAACACGATTAGTTAAACTAATAAGGAATATTTTAAACAATACATAAAAACCTCTCTAGTCAAYCATTTGTCTTATTCACTAAAATTTATTTGAAAAATGCTTCGGGGTATCAAGGCTTGCCCACAAGCGAACTCCATGCACCATCTGGCTACACATTACCTGAAATGCAGAATGAAGAAGATRGAATGAGCTATAAAGCTTAATAAGTAAATCTCATGCATGAATGTATGTGAAATGCACCATATGTTACAAATACATAGTTCACTTCCTCAATAAAATTTTCTGAATACTGTCATAAAATTTCCATTTCAAAATGTAAGAACTTTGTAAAACCTTTCCATTTCATTAAAGTTGTGAGCTCACTTAATGTAACGCCTAGCCATTAAGCTTGCAGTGGGCCATTATTCTTTGGAACCTGATCACATTTCCTACCAGTAGAACCGCAATGCCATTAACATCAATTAACTTTTCTTTTCATCTTTTCACCTCCCAAGAGGTGAATGTTACTTATCTCCTTACCCTACAAGAAAGTTRRGTCGGGAAAACCGGTCCTCCATGCCCCATTTCCCACTCACATCTTTCATGGCTAGGTTTACACTTCTTTCCAAAATCATATCATTTTCTTGGTAATAATTCATTTATACAATTTTATTTCCTTTCAAATTTTATTTCCTGAACCCTTCATTTTCTAAATGTACGAATGGCTCATGCCAGGATTAATGTAGAATACTATAACTACATGCCCATGACATGAACTACATAAAATCGTATATAAACACCATTCAACATAATAATAGCATGAAATACATATTACGGGAAATCATTCAACACAATCACAACACATTTCATAACACAGTCCAATAAGCCACCACATAACATACAACGAAAAAGATAGGCGAGTATGGAGATTTACTTACATAGAACTCGTATTCAATACACATTCAATTTACCCAAGAGAAATTTAATTATAACAACAATACATATGCATTAATGAAAATGTGAGAATTTACTTACTTGGAATCTTTTAAGTTAAAATTCTTATTTAAATTGCAAAGTGAAGTTGCTCGACCGCTCTTAACATCAATGTGCTTGAAAACGACCTAATTGTGATTATAAAAGAAAGTCCATTTAATACGATTRTCCAAGCTTAAATATTTAATGCTTATTCCATGAACGTTATTTGCTAATTTTTAATCCATACTTAATTCTCATATCACCAAACTATCACATTCTTAAAGGTACAACTTAAAACTCCTTAGATTGGATATCAAACCTAATCTATGTTCTCCCACAATTTCACTTGAGGACATAATTACATAAGTCATCAAATTCCAATATCAAATGGTAATATTTTCACCTTTAAATCAACAAACTCTAAGTGTCGCGGAAGTGGCATTGCGCCCCGGGTGTKSSCGCAACAGCCCTGGTGCCTGGACACCTGGGCGTCTGGGCATTTAGGTGCCTGGCGCCTGGTGACCCTTACCGATTCGGGCTGAAAACCTACCAACCGGAACACGAACAGCAACTGGACGGGAACAGCAGCTCTTCCGACAATCTATTCTGGTCTGTTGGTGAATGACGGTGGCGAACAGTAGATCTGGGCAAGCGGACCAGCGACAGTACCAATCAGATTTGGACGAGCAGCAATCAAGCGGCGATGCGCAATGGCCGTCAATRCACGTTGATCTAGCACTGAAACAGATATGCCATAGCAGCAAGTTGAGCTGTGAAGTCCCAATATGGGCGGACAGCAACTCCAGACGTAAACACCGTTGAGTAGATCAGGTTRTGTGGAAGTTGACGAGCTACGAGCTAGCTGAGTCGAGCATTCTTCGAGCAGTGAATGACAACGGGAACGGCATCTTGGCAGAAGCATCATGGGATGGTGTGCGGCAATCTGTATTTTTAAGGTGGCGCGGCGTCGAGCAGATGATGGCAAGCAGATCCGATAGCACCTGGGCACTGACCACTAAGGAGAAAAATCTGGGCAACAAGGAAGTCCATCGCGGGCAATCAACAGCGGTGACTTGGGCAGCAGGGATCGCGGCGAACTAGGAGGCAAACCTGGCAATGCGCAGCTTCAGTAGCAATCTTCGATCACTGCAGGTTGCTCCAGGCAGAGGTGAAATAACAGTGCCAAATGGCAATGGTGCAGCGACAGGGGAAGAAAAGACAGTGCGTACAGCGGGGAGGGGCTGTAGCGGCTGTAAGGGCGGCGGCAGCGACAAGAAAAAAAGAAAAAGATGAATGCTAGGGTTAGGTTTAGGGGTTTTTTTTTTTTTTTTTTGTAACTTCAAACTTGGGCCTTAACCCAAACCCTTTGGTCCTTCCCATTCCATAACTAATCCAGTCCATTAAATTAAATTCTATGGACTTTCCTTTCGATAAAAATCCAGTTTCCGAATGAGAAACGAATAAGCCTAACAAGTCAAGCCACTAACCAACCAAGGACCCTTATTCAACTAACACGATAATCCCATATTTATTAAACGTACGATAAAATAATAACCACATAGAAATTATCCAACCCTAGTTGGCACACATAATCATACGACCATACAAAATTTATAAAAAGTAAAATCTTGGGTATTACAAAAAGTCACTGTATTCAAGGACTACTCAACAATYAAGTAGTTGATTTCAAAAAAGATGCTAAGGGAAGACTAATTCGGTGGGTACTTTTGCTCAAAGAGTTTAACCTAGATATCAAAAATAAGAAGGACACTGAGGACTAAGTCGTTGATCACCTTTCCAGATTGGATAAGAAAGAAATAAACCCTRGTACAAATTGTAAAAGCATTTTTTGATGAATAAGTACTGGCAGTGACTAATACTGCAGCACTATGGTACACTGATATTGACCATACTTAGTCAATGGTTTGAAACCCATTGAACTTTCCAAGCAGTAATTAAAGAAACTTCTTCATGACTTAAAAAGTTCGACTGTTGAGATTATCCATTCTTATACAAGGTTTGTATAGATCAAATCCTAAGAAAATGTGTTGTTTATGAAGAAATTCAGAGTCTGCTACAATATTGCCGCACCACAACTTATGGGGGGCACTTTGGAGGTACTTATATAGCATCTAAGATTTAAAAACTAGTTATTATTGGCCATCATTATTCAATGATGCTTAGAGTTTCTTAAGTCATTTGATAGATGCCGGTAGATGGAAAATATTTCTCAAGGACATGAAATTCCATTGAATAACATTCTTGAAGTTGAACTCTTTGACATTTAGAAAATTAGTTTTATGGGTCCATTCCCACAATCCTTTGGAAATTCTTAAATTTTGGAAAGAATTGATTATGTCTTGAAGTGGATTGAAGTTGAGCATTGCCTTCGAATGATGCTAAAATTTTGGTGAAATTCCTTCAGAAACATATCTTTATCAGATTTGGCAYACCTAGATCTCTAATCAGTGATTAAGGATCATATTTCTACAATAGAATGATGAAATACGTGTTAGCTAAGTATGGAATTAGACATAAGATTACTACAACACACCATCCCCAAACTAGTGGCCAAGTAAGTCTTTAGCAAAGAGACAAAAAACATTCTAGAGAAAATGGYGAATCTGAATATAAATGATTGGTCATTGAGACTTGAAGATGCACTTTGGGCTTATAGAACAACATTAGAGACACTGCTGGGATTGTCTCCATTCAAACTGATTTTGTGGTAATGCATTTCACTTACCTTTTGAGCTAGAGCATAAAGCACAATGGGTAGTCAAGACATTAAATTTGGATATGAACTTAGCTAGATAACAGAGAATGCTGCAGCTTAAAGACATTGATGAGTTCAGGAGTGCTGCATAAGAAAATGCTAGAATGTACATATAAAAGGCCAAAAAGTGTCATGATTAGAGAATCCTGAAAAGGGAATTTGAAGGACACTAGTGCTTCTATTCAATTCTAGGCTTAAGTTACTTCATGGAAAACTTAACTCTAAAAGGTCTGGGCCATTTGAGATCATAAAAGTGCATCCATATAGGATAGTCAAGTTGAAAGATGAAAAATCTGAGAGTACATTTCAAGTGAAYGGGCAAAGGCTAAAGCATTACGAAGATAATGATAAAAAGGGGGAAGATCCTCCAYATTACTGCATTAAGGTCAAGGAATGCTACAACAAGTTGGGATAACAACTATAAACTAAGAGCTATAGGGAAGCAGCCCTTGGGTAACATCTCTTTTTAGTATTTTTTCWTTTTTTAGTTTTAGTAATCTAGTTTCCTTATCATCTTTGACCTTATTTTATCTTTTCATCTCAGTTTATTTTCTTAGTATACATATCTATGTTTCCCTTTTTAGTGAGTCAATGTGCAAATATGAAAAAGAAAGCTTGAAGATAGCCGAGCAAGTTGGTGAAGTTTGGCTAAGTGTCAAAACTATGAACAATGAAAATTAGAATGTTGCATTATTTAGATGTTCTGGTGGGAAAACAATGAAAGGCTCGGGTGAAGCCACATCACCTACGCCCCTCAACTACTGCCAACAATGCTAGATGTCACTCTGTCATCGCCTTTGGCAAARGAAACCCAGAATAACACTCAACGAAAGCTATTCAAAGCCTTGGAATAATCAAAAGTCGTATGGGTTAAATTGGAAGGGTTTCAATCCAATTAAGTGGATRCAACTATTCAACACCCTTATTCTTGAACCCAAGCATACTTTCACTCTGAGCTTTCTTTCAAATTTAAAACTAAGACTTTAACTCTCTCCCTCTCTCTCTCTCTTATAAATCTGGTCAGTTGCATTCTTCTTCTCTTTCGTATCAAAATCCTACACTACTAGAAATTAAGGCTTTCCTCACGCACCATAGCATCATTCTAGGATGRCTATCTCCATACTTTAAGTCTCACCATGATTAGAAGCAATGTGATGCAAAGTGTCATATGGATAGGCTTTTACCTGGCTTTAATGCGTCAATTAAAGCTTCGTAAATCACNCTTTGAAGCATTGGTAAAAATAATAAGCTATTACTACGCTCTTTCATGTAATTGTAGCTCTTTTAATGGAAAAAATTTCCAATACATTCAAAGATATAGTGATGCAGATAAGTGTTGGAACAGGTTTAGAATATGGCGCTTTAAATGTCACTGTAAGTTGTCTATTACCACATTTTCTAATGTCCTTATATATTACCAACTATTACATTTCTAAAAGAGTCGTTACATGTCCTTTTGTTTTATATTTTCTTGATTTTGTCACCAAATGATATTTGATATATTAATATATATGGAAAAAAAATTATGAAGAATTATGCTAATAAAATCCAAACATAGTTATAATATTAATATCTGATTACTACAATATCCAAATGCACTAAACAAAGGAAAAGCATTAATTCAAATCTTTGACAATCATTCTATAAGTAATGCATCATAACTAAACAAAATAAAAGCATTGAATTTGTCCAAATRTCTCCAAAAAAAACCAATTCCATATTATATTGTGAAATAAATTGTCTCACCGAAAAAAGGAGCCACTGCCATTTTGTTAAGCATCAATTGTTGTTCAACCAGCTAGTGATGGTATCCAAAACAAGCCTTCTGTTAAAAATCCCTTAACATTCAAAGATAAAAAGGAACTTCAATGTTAGAAACTGAATGCTTTATCATAAGTCACGTGATTATAAGCCGAACATATAGTTACAAGGTAAAAGTTAAATAAAGAACCCATTATAATCTGATACCACCTTATCTAATATATCAGAAAAGAGCTCTATACAGACAATCCATATAGACGTAGTGGCAAGTGTTGGCAAATATCTTTAAAATGGAAAAGAGATAGTTTATAACAACGATTGAATAGATATAGAGGATCCAAGTTTCAAGATTATCAAAAGAGCTATACTAGGCAATTAGATCCACGAAATGAATTAGGTCCATTGTTTTGGATCCATTTTGTGGTGTACATGAGCAATAGGCAAATATATCCACGAATTGAATCAGAAAATAAATACAACAGTGAATTACTTGCTAGGGGGTTTATTCGAGCAAATTTATATAGTCATGTAGTTTTGTAACATCCCCATATTAGGAACTGTCCTAAGCCAAAAATGTTATATCATTCCACTCGCAAATAGTCAAYTATCATTTAAAACTCAACATTTATTCAAAAGAGAAATAGCGAAAGACTCAAGAATTTAAACCGTTCAATAATTTTAATCATCTTATTACATAAATTGATTTGAAAACTAGTTCCATTAYAGCTCGCCCACAAAGGACCTCCTTRCCCCATCTGGTTACATATCATCTGCAATGAAACATAAGAAAAAGAAATGAGCTAAAACGCCCAGTAAGTAACCTTAATGCATGAATGCATTAACCTGTCCTACATGTCATGAAATGTTAAGATTTCCCCTTTTAAATGAAAGACATTCCAAACATTCCCTTTTCAAAATCTYGTTACAAAACGTTTCCTTCAAAATTCACTTACAATAAAACATTCCATTTCCTTTCATTCGTGAGCTCACTAGAGTGTAACGCCTAGCCATTAGGCTTGAGTGAGCCATTCTTATTTGGAACCCAATTACAATCTTCACCTCCTCAAGGTGAATCATCTCCTATCCTCCCTGAGAGTAAGGTCGGGTGCACTGGTCCCCCACGCCTCATTTCTTACTCACATCCTTCATGGCTAGGTTTACAYTCCTTTCCAAAAACTTTAGCATTTTCAAAACTTAACATTTTCCTTTAAAATTCCATTTCCTAAACCATTCACCTTCTAAGTGTGTGAATAGCTCATGCCAAATGTGATGTAGAACTCTAACTACATGCTGATGACATGAAATGCATACAACCTTATAAAACATAATATTCGACAAACAGTACAAGATAAGAAACATGATAACATTTCATTTGACAATACAAGATATTAACACATCAACATTCCACACAATTACACATACATCAACATACGATCTCATACACAACATATTGGGGCAATTAAAAGAGTTCAATTACATTCATTTATAACGTTAATGAGATGGGAGGATTACTTACCCGGAGTCCTTTACATTAACGTGTAACACCCCAGATTTTACTTTTATGAATTTTTGTTTGATCTCATGAAATTATGTGCCAACTAGGGTTAGACATTTTATATGTGATTAATATTTTTAAATCGTACATTTAATAGGTGCGAAAATATTGTCCTTGTCAAATAAGAGTTATCGTTTGGTTAAATGCCCGACTCGTGGGCCTATTTAATTGTTAGTCAAAAGTTGGGCTGTTTATCRAAAGGAAGCCCGTTATATTAAATTTACGGATTTTGGGTTAAATTTGGACGGGAAGGCCCGAAGGATTCGGGTTACGACCCAAAATATAAATTTAAAAAAAGAAAAGAAAAGAAAAGAAAATATATAAGAAAATAAAAAGAAAGAAAAAGAAAAGAAAAGAAAAAGAAAAACCCTAGAAACTATCTTCTTCTTCCTCCTGCTGCCGCCGCCTYTTCTTCTTYTCTTCTCACCGCTGCCGTCTAGGACTGCTGCTACCCATTGATCGCTGTTCTTCCTCTTCATGCGGCCGTTCCTTGCAGATCCGCCATCACTCGATTGCCATCTCTATCGCCGTGCTTGAGATCGTCCAGATCCAAGCCCCGYRACACAGCYTGGSCGCGCGATCCACGGCTCGGTTCCTCGCCGTGCCTGAGGTCGCCCGTCYTCCGCTTRCTGAGATCGCTGACCACTTGTTCACTACGCAACRGGTTGTCCAGATCTGCGTGACTGGAGCTGCTGGTTTCCAGTTTGTCGGCTAGGTGCTCGTCGCTACTGCTGGGCATGCCGTGATGAGTCGCGTCAAGCCAGAGGCGAGCGATCCGTGTCCACCGAAACCTTCTGCTGCGACACCATCGCCAATGGGCTCTGAACCGAAGAGATCCTGTCCTCCGAGCCATCAACAAGCCCGAGTTTGTTTGCTGAGACACCATCTCCGGTTCTAGCCGAATGGAATCTCCATGCCAAACAGTCGCCTCTGCTTGCCGACTCTCTCCCGTCGCTGACCAGACCTTGTGTCGACGCTGTTCTGCTCGCCGACGCAGTTCTGCTCGTCGCTGCGATTCTACTCATCGCTGCAGTTCGCCAGAAGTCGACCAGAAACATTGCTGATGTTTCTTTGGCCAAGGACAGGGCCCGGTACTCAGTAGTACCAGGCACTAACAGACATCAGGCGCCCAGTGTCCAACAAGAATAGGCGCCCAGATGCTATTGTGCGTGTCGCTTGAGCGCACGCCCGAGGACCTATCGCCATTCCCGAGACATTTGGATATCGTGAACTTCAAGGTGAAAACATTAACACATGATATTGAAATTTTATGACTTGTACATAATTATGCCCTAAAGTGAATTGATGAGAGAACATAGTTAGGTTTATACCCGAGCTAAGGAATTTAAATTGTAACATTAAAAAGACATGATAATTGGTAATGTGGGAACTAAGAATGGATTAATAATTAATAAAGGGCATTCTTAAATTAAACACATAATACCTAAGTTGGGATGATCGAACTAAGTAGACCCTCTTTGTGTAATCAACTAGGTCATTTCCAGGGCTTACGATAAGATCGGTTGAAAGAGTCCACTTTGCAACTTAAGTAAGAACCTGTTTACGTACAGGACTCCATGTAAGTAATTCTCACATCTCATTAATGTTACGAGTGAATGTAATTGAACTGTTTCGGTTGCTTGAATATATTGTGTATGGGATTGTATGATGATGTGTGTATAATTGTGTGGAATGTTAATGTATTTATGTCTTATAGCACTTTTATGTCAAATGATATGCTACTATATTTCACATCTTGTTCTATTTGTAGAATGTTATATTATATAAGGTTGTATGCATTTCATGTCAATGAGCATGTAGTTAGAATTCTACATCACATTTGGCAAGAGCCATTCACACACTTAGAAGGTGAATGGTTTAGGAAATGGAATTTTAAAGGGAAATGGTAAGTTTTGAGAATGTTAAAGTTTTCGAAAAGGAGTGTAAACCTGGCCACAAAAGATGTGAGTGGGAAATGGGGCGTGGGGGACCGGCGCCCCGACCCTATCCTCCTGGAGGGTAGGTACGAATGGAATGTTCACCTCCTTGGAAGTGAAAGTATGAAAGAAAACCTTTTTTTGAATGTTAACCGCAAAGGTAGGAATGGAATCGGGTTCCAAATAAGAATGGCCCACTGCAAGCTTAGTGGCTAGGTATTACACTCTAATGAGCTCACGAATGAAAGGAAATGGAATGTTTTACTGTAAGTGAATTTTGAAGGAAATGTTTTATAATGAGATTTTGAAAAAGGAATGTTTGGAAAGTAGTTTTTATTTAAAGGCAAAATTTTATAATTTCATGACATGTAGGATAGGTTAATGCATTCATGCATTGAGGTTACTTACTGGGCTTTTTAGCTCATTTCTTTTCTTATGTTTTATTTCAGATGATATGTAACCAGATGGGGGGAGGAGGTTTCTTGTGGGCTAGCTATGATACCCAGGGAACTTGTTTCAAACTTATTTTATGTAATAAGATAATTATATTATTTTTGAATGGTTTAAATTCTTGAGGCTTTCGCTATTTTCATTTTGAATAAATGTTGAGTTTTAAATGATAGTTGATTATTTACGAGTGGAATGATTAACATTCTCRGCTTAGGACGGTTCCTAATCTGGAGGTGTTACATAGGTGGTGAATCGGTGTTGAGAATATTGAGAACTTTTTCTGAGTGTATGCAGGGGGTAATTATTGAGATTTCAGAGGAAACTCTGCCAAAATTTTTATAAAATCTTGGACAAGGGTTAAAACTTCTTTTATTTCCTATAGTAGTAATTGTTCTATGAGTAAGGTAATGTAATATTCTCAGCTTAGGATAGTTTCTAATCTGAGGGTGTTACATAACGGGTTCTTACTTAAGTTGTGAAATGAACTCTTTCAACCGATCTCAATGTAAAGCCTCGAAATGACCTAATTGATTACAGAAAAAGGGTCTACTTAGTTCGATCATCCCAACTTAGGTATTATGTGTTTAATCCAAGAATGTCCTTTATTAATTATTAATCCATTCTTAATTCCTACATTACCAATTATCATGTCTTTTTAAGGTTACAATTTAAATTCCTTAGCTCAAAGTTATAAATCTAACTATGTTCTCTCATTAATTCACTTCAGTGCATAATTATGTATAAGTCATAAAATTTCAATATTATATGTTAACATTTTCACCTTCAAGTTCACGATATCCAAATGTCTAGGGAATGGCAATAGGTCCTCGGCAGGTGCCGCTCAGCGGCACGTGGCAACAGTGTTAGGCGCTAGGGCGTCGGTGCTCTTGGGTGCGGGCAGCTGGGCCCCCCTGGCGCTTGCCGGGCGCCTGGTGCTACTGGGGTTGGCGCCTTGCACTGGGCACTGTGCCCCACTTGCTGTAACACCCCCAGTTAGAACAGTCCTAACCCGGGAATATTACGTCATTCTTCCGAAAATAAAATTTATCTATTTAATAAGCCCACCAATTCGTTTAAAAGTAAATACAGCGGGAAGGCTTTTACCACTTTCAAAAACAACATCATCAAAAATCTCATAATTTAAAAACAACTTCAAAAGTAAATTCATTATATACATAAGTACGAAAACCAGTTTCTGGTATTAAAGTTCGCCCACAAGCGACCCTCCTCTCCCCATCTAGTCACATATCATCTGCATAACATGTAAGAAAACAGGAAATGAGCTAAAAAGCTCAATAGTATCTCATGCATGAAATGCGTGAATATGTCCTACATGTGACATTTCAAAAATTTTTTCTTTTCTCTTTTTAAGTGTAAAAATTCCATAACTTTTCTTTTATCAAATTTCTTTAACATCATTCCCTTCAACCATTCACTTACATTAAAACTTTACATTCCCCTTTCGTTTTTGTTCGTGAGCTCACTAGAGTGGTGAAAAGCCTAGCACACATAGCTATGCAGTGGGCCCATCTTTATTTGGAAGCCCGATTTCATCCTACCGATAGAACCGCAAAAGCGGTTAAATTTTCATTTCTTTTAACTTCATCTTTTAACTTCATACCTACCCTCAAAGAGGGTAGGGTCGGGTGGCGGTCCCCCCCGCCCCATTTCCCACTCACACCTTTTGTGGCTAGTATACACCTTTTTTTTCCGAAAACTTTACATTTCCAAAACTTTACCCTTTTTCCTTTCAAATTCCATTTTTCTAACCGTTCACTTCCTAAATGCGTGAACGGCTGATGCCAAATTTGCGATGTAAACTCTAACTATATGGCTCATGATATGAACACATACAATATTACATTAACATTCAATAATTAATAGCT
Source organism: Rhazya stricta (assembly GCA_001752375.1). Classification (NCBI taxonomy): domain Eukaryota; kingdom Viridiplantae; phylum Streptophyta; class Magnoliopsida; order Gentianales; family Apocynaceae; genus Rhazya; species Rhazya stricta. The sequence goes on from MEJB01000105.1 coordinate 830,964, forward strand.
GATATGAATTCATAATAGCATTCTGCAGTACAAAGTATTAGCGAAAATAATTCAACTTTC
>MEJB01000105.1:832280-857663 GCA_001752375.1 Rhazya stricta
CGGTTCCAGGAGCGCGTTACGTTCATTGGTGGGCTTAAAAGGAAATAATTTAACAATCTAAAAACACCCACTTTAACATTACGCTTTTTGACCGAACTTCACATTAATCCGTTCCCAGCCAACACCTCGGATTAATAAATAATTCTGCCTTCTTAACCTGAAAATAAGCTTTCTTCGGCAACACAATATAAATTGCCCAAACTAATCTAGGACTATTCTTTTGGGGTTACCCACTCATACCGGGTTTTTTTACCTTTATATTATATCCTTTTTATTTATTTTATTAGGTAATTAATTTTTTTTCTTTTTATCCTCTTTTTTCGCCCTACATCCTGTTTCTTTTTTTTTTTGGGGATCGGCGGGAGTAGGAAGAAGAGAAGAAGGTAGTAGAGGGAAGGAGGAGTGGCGGACGGCCTTCCTTGCGGCAATAGAAAGAGAAGGCTGTGCTGGGCGCCTGTTGGCTCTAGGCACCCCCAGAACTAGCGAACAGCCAACCAAAAGAAACCAACAATAGACGGCCTACAACAGGTCTGTTTCCGGTGAACTCCGGCTAGGCAAGAAGTCCCGCCCTGATCTGGGTCGAGAAGCAACAGCATGGGTGGATGGTGGTGTCGCGCAGGTCGTCGAGCAGAGGAGAAGAAAAAGACGATGAAGGTAGGTCTAGCTGCGCAACAGAAAGTCCGAGCAGCTATGGGTTTCGGCAGACTCGGATTTGCGCGCTTCTGGCGTGCTGCGACTCGCCGCGGCGTGCCCAGCAGCGGCGACGAGCAGTAGACAAGGATAGACGATAGTTGCAAACTAGCCGGCAAATTGGAAACCAGCTGCTCCAATCGGCAAATAAGCGGTGAGGCGCATAGATCTGGTGCCGAGATGAYCGAATCGAACAACAAGAGGGGAAGAGAGAGCTGGCGACAAATGGATCTGGTAGCAGGGAAGTCCACCGCGATTGCTCAACGAGCAGCAGTGGTCTCGGCCTGGCCGAGTCACGTCYATTGGTGTCGTGAGCTGCTTCAAAATCTGGTGCGACGAGCGGCGGCCACTACAAGTTTCGGTAGTGGCGACGATGACAAGAGAAGAAAAAGAGGCAAGCAGGGTTTRGGCGGCAGCGTGCGGGAGGAAGAAGATARAGGGTTTCTTTGGGGTTTTCTTTTTCTTTTCTTTTCTTTTTCTTTTTTTATTTCGTTATATGTTTTCTTTTTTTAATATAAAATTTGGGCCATAACCCAAACCCTTCGGGCCTTCCCATCCAAATCTAACCCAAAATCYGTAAATTTAATGTAACGTGTTTCCTTTCGATAAAAAGCCCAACTTCCGACTAACGAACAAATAGGCCCACGAGTTGAGCCTTTAACCAAATGATAACTCTTATTTGACACGGACAAAAAATTCGTACTTATTAAACATGCGATTTCAAAATATCAATCACATATAAAATGTACAATCCTATTTGGCACGCAACKTCACGYAAAATCAAACAAAAATTCAYAAAAGTAAAATTTCGGGTGTTACAAGTTTTGAGTTGAATTCTTTCTTACCAACACATAATCAATAGAAGCGACAATGAGTACTTCAGAAATCCATCATAGACATATTTCAATTTCTTTGAAATGAGGAATCACCACTCCGGGTGAATGAATATCTAAAGAATAATAACTGCCATTCCTACATAATGAATCCAGTAAACAAGACATTATATATAAAGTATTTACATTCTTCCTTCGATGCCTTATCTAGCTCCATCACAAACTTATGTATTAAATTCATATAAAATAACTACCAAATCCTGAAGAAAGGAAAAACATTAACTTGATCTCCAGCATGCCTATCTTGAATAGACTTTAATTGAGGTGCCAATGATCTTATTTGTAGTTGAGGCAGTAGCGTTAACAGCATCAAAGAGCCAAAAGCTGCAGCACCAGCAATTGTATAAAAATTTGATTAATTCCTTTTTGTATACTTAACAAAAATGTTGTTTGTATTTAATTCCTTTTTGCATTTGAGAAAAAAAATCATAGCAATRTATGGACTCAAATAAAAATTGAATAAGGACACCACAAGGCATACAACAACAAAATAGATGATCCAATCTAAAGAAGGATTTCATGGCATAAGCAAGGCTGCTTTTCAAGAATTCTTTTAGTATTCAAGTCCAAAGTATATTTTATTATAGACAAAATTAAAGGATCTATACCTTATTAACATGATAGACAACATAATTCAAAATGGAATAAGAACAACAAATATCTTGAAAGGATAATTGTACTCCCCAAGTTCAGAAAATTATCTAATCAATTRCACCTTATTCTTTGGACTAATCATTAAGATCATCACTTTATGTCATCTTGACTTAAGTTCATTTGAAATCTTACATAAAATTATAATTTACTAGGAATCAAAAAATATAAACGAAGTCGCCCCTCTTATATTCAGGAAAAAAAGAAAGAATTAATCAAGATTTGTTTAAAGATTGCTATTTTAAATCAATTAACTAGCTCAGAATGACAATGTGCCYCTAAGAAATTGAGCTTTTTGCTCAGTAACATAGACTAAACCACCAAGGTCATATAGAGGGTTTCTTTTGTATACATATGTGGCAAAGATCCTTAAATATTTCCCATCAGAGAATAAGTACATGAAGAAAGAAAGGGATGAAAAAGGGAAGACTATACAAGTTAAAGTATTAAATTCCAATTWACATTCTTAATCAAGTTAAAGTTTATATTCTAAAGTTTTCACACTCAACGACATGTTATGAATGGTTTATCTTTGTTCAGATTYATCATCCTACTAGCTACACAACAATAGGAGAAATTTCTTTTGATCTTTAGGCTCTATGCTTTAAGAGGAAAGGCTCATTTTCCCTCCTAAGAGGACAAATTCATCTTATTGTCCTGCAATTATTATAGCTGTCATTGTATCTAAATGGTTTAGTTAGTATAAAATAAAGATTATCACATACTCAATGTTCATTCTTGTGATTTTCCAGCTTTATGTTCTTTGGAGGGTAGCATATTCTGCCTACTAAGGAGCAAAAGAACCTAGCTATTGCATATCAATTTTGTGCTCGAAAGTGATAAATGCTACATGTTGCATTTCTTGTAACTTTTTTTGTTACTTAGATTGTTATTAGCTGAATTCTTAGTCTAGTCCTCCATGGACATATTTTTCATTCCTGTTATGGCTCTAATCTTTTCGATGTCGAAATTAGATGATAAACTTGTATACATGAAGGACGAGTTAAGGACATTTTTCGCGTTGATAAGGAATCATCTAGGATGATAAATGCAATGCATTACCTTCAAGAATTGTAACATTTTTCACCTTGATAAGGAACCCTCTAGGATGATATATATAATGCATTACCATCAAGATTTGTATCTCATTCGTGCATTCTCATTCTTGATCTTCTAGGCCCCAGAACAACCTTCACAAGAAGAAAAGAAAATTTATGAAGCTAAAGGGAAGACTAGACAAAAACAAGAAAATAATGAAAATCACACTTACTATCTGACTAGGAAGAAAATTGTGAAAAGGTCTTCATATCAAAATTATGGAAAACCAACAAAAGCACCACAAACTTGGTGTAGAGGGATAGATGGAAGTATCAGAAAAACTACATTTTGCCTTCTTAAAGTACTTGCATAGTTCTACTCGACTTCATTTAGAAACCTATATAATTCAAGAAAAGCAAATAATGAACAAAAGAAAACATAGCCAATATATAATACAACAGAGCATAAAGTTTACTAGCCAAAACCTTCAGTTTACGAGTTTTTGACTAAAAGCACATAGGAGAGAAAAGCTGRAAAAACTAGAAATATGAAACACATTAATGAAAGAGGCAGAGAATTACCATAAAGGAATCAAGATTTTTCACCTTTAAAAGATAGAGTAACTATATAAGACTAATAAATTTAAACTATCTTAACAATCCATGTGTATAAAGTCAAAATATCTTATACTATGCAAATTAAGAAATAAAACTGCTATCGTTATCAAAATAATACAACCAAGAAGAAAAATTTGGATAAATGTGTCATGTATCCCATGACTCTGCATAGCATAAAATAAAAGACAAACGAGTCTTTATACTTTCTYACTTAAATTTTATCTAGATAGTCATGGGGACAAGATATGCCAAGAAAGAACGAGAGAGAGATAGAGAGAGAGAGAGAGAGGAGAGAGAGAACAAACCCAGGCCGCCAAGAGATTTGCTAAACCAGCGTTGGATCAAAGTGAGCYGATGAAGCAACTTTAGTAAATTTGAGCATCGATCCTTTTCTGATAAAATAAGGATAAAAATCAGGCTTTTGATCTGCATTTTCAAATATTTGTAGAAACAAGAGGAAGAATAGGAAAAAAATAAAGTTATGCTTTTTATCTGCACTCCATCTCAAAATTTGAAAAGCAAAGAGATCGAGAACTAGGCATAAGAGGCATAAAGAAAACAAAAATTGGAATCGGAGCCTCTATCATCATGCAAATTCTTGTCACTTCCCACCAAAATCTTGAATGCCAATAGAAGTCCTTATCAAGTAAGACCCATATCCTAGAAAGAACCTATCTGTCTTCCACTGGTTCACGGATCTAAAGCTTTCGAATTTCTAAAAATTGTTCTGATAAAATCCGTCTAACCTCAAGAGTATAACAGTTGGGAGATTGTGAATCCACACCCAAAACCAAGAAGTTCTTCAAGTCTGGCAGGGGCTTCCAGTTGCCAAGGAAGTGAAAACAACCGACAATTCTCAAAATACCAAGAACCAAGTTCTAATGCAACATCCATAATATCTGCAGTAGGGAAGAAGATTTGCAATAATTTGGAAGGTAATTTTGTAATTCTAACCCCTTTTGTTTTCCAAAGTTTGTTTATGAGCATCCGAAGGGTGCGAAGAGACAATTCTTTATATGTATGAATCGTGGCTGTACAACTGGTGGAGCAAGTTTGAAAACCCTCAGAGAGGGCTTCCTTAGTGATTTCCACCGTTACTTCTTCGCCCAATGTAATACCAAATGTTAACAGRTGTAGTAAGGATTTATTAACCTAAGTTTAAACTTGTTCTTTTTTTTAAAAAAAATACTTGTTATAAATAACATCTTGTTGYTGCATCGAAACATATAAATATTAATTAATCTGACTAATAGTGAATTTGGTAAAATAAAATTGTTGAATAATTGAAAAAAATGAGATTATTCAGAATATATATTGAATGATGAGATTACGCATTAAATTTTAAATAGTAAATCCATAATTAAAAAAAAAACTCATTTGTTATTGTTTCGAAAGAAATGAAACAAAAGATGAAACTTTAAACTTTGCGCAATCTACAAGTACAATTGATCAAAATGGTTGACGAAMTCCCCCATAGTCCTAGGTCGCACCCCAATGTACTCCACCTAAAAGCCCAGAACACCCCTTCTTCTTTTTTTCCTCGTTTTCCCCGCCACCCCTTCTTCCGAACAATGACGACTTTCTCTCTCTAAAATACTCTTTCCTTATATTCTCTCTCTAAAATCCTTTTCCTCTCCCCTTTTCACTTGATCTCTGAAAAGAAGGAAATATCAGGAGAAAAGGAAAAGGAATGGAAATGGCGATGAACAGTGACAATAACAACAATGGAGACTTGAAAACTTGTATTGTATTGGGCGGTCGTGGGCTCATTGGAAGATCGGTGGTGGAAAGGCTGTTGAAACTCGGTAACTGGATTGTCCGAGTCGCTGATTCGACTCAGTCAATCGAACTTGATGCTCTATCCGTCTCCGACTCTCTCCTCTCACGAGCTTTCGCCTCCGGTCGAGCTTCATATTTTCACGTCGATGTTCGGAACAGAGATCAAATAATGAAAGGTAATAGTTTTCTTCTTCAAAATCTTTCTAATTATTAGCGACTATAGATACGAACATCATTTGTGGATTTTCGATATCTATATAACATTTTCTTGTTTGTATTTTGTTTATTTGATACCCACAGTAGGGTCTTGATCCTTGTAAATGACATACAACTTTACGCACGTAATGTACAAGTATACCGATGCATATTTTTGTCGGAAATGTGGCAATATATTGACATGCGGGTATCTATCCGATTTCAAGTAGTTTATCTTTCAATGTAGAACCGCTGACTAAGGTGCATATATATCTATATATATATTATTCTGATTCATATTGGAAGAGTTAATATTGTGCTACGGCTACACTGTAGGAAGGAAAATTGGTACCGGGAGATTTTATAGTTCCTATGTCATATTTCCTTTTTGCAGTTTTAAGAATAAAATTTTGTTAGGTAATTTCATTAAGACTTTCTACAAATATACTATGTCTGCAGATACACTGGAAAAGGATACGCGCATGACTACATACATGCAAACCACGAACTTTGTGATTAGCTCTTTTATGCTGTTTTCTTTTGAGAAAATGTTAGAGAAAGAGTTTACATTGAAATGTTGGTATTTTTAGTCTTGTAGTGCAACTCTAAGCAGGATATGTCAAAAATCTTTTCGAAATGCAAACAGTTTTCTGCTTAATATAGTTGTTCCTGATAAGCAGCAGCGAGAAATTGAGATTTTTTAATCATAGATGAGAGTCAGTTGCAGATTACTCAAAAAAATGCCAATTGTTTTTTTTTTTTTTTTTTTTTGGGTTGCCGAACCATTCTAAAGTGCTGCACAAACATGGTTCTGTTTCACCATATGGTAACAGAACTGAAATTCCTAACTGATTGCATCATTTTGAAGCCTTGAATGTGTAAGGTGATATGGACATCTGGTTCTCTGCATAATCTTGAGGATGCAAATATTTGATTTTAGTTGATTGTCTGGTGGAGTAGGCCACTGATCTTTTTTACACAAATACAATGTTTTCTTCAGAAAGTATATCTGTTTCATTTTAGACATCACTGTCCAGGTTGGCAAACATAGAGTAGAAAATACCATGGACCCAGTCTTCGTGGATGACATGCATTAAAATCTTGTACTCTTCTAGGATGTACAACATTCAATGCATGTGCTACAAATTTCTAATGCAGTAGTCTATGAAGAACGGATTTATGCAAGTATTTTCCCTCAAAGATAATGCAAAAAAAGTGTTTTGTCAGCGTGTTTGGTAGTCTAATGTTTCCATAGTGTTCTAGAGTTGTATGTTTGTACTTATCACAAAATATATTGAAACCTACCGACTGTATTGCATATGTTCAACAGATGCATTCTTTCTTTCCTAGTGAACATATGCTATTCTTTATGGCTTTGATAAATACGAAGGCAAAATATTGACTCCTCTGAGCTTTCTTTTATGGTTAAATCTTTCTTTATCCTCTGCTTATTGTTCACATATAAATTCGAGGGGAGGGAACCATGCTATATGAATAGATTATAACACATGATTTGACATAATATCAAATATCTATTTACTCATTAGTACACGATTTGTTTACCCTGTTCTGGCCCCTTACCCCATTGCATTTGTAATGGTGCTGTAATTAGTATAGCCATGCCTTTCATGGTTCAATTTCTTGAAACAAATATTTAGAATCTTGTGCAAATCAATGTGTGTCTTGACCCATAAATGTAAACTTACATAAATGCCATGCCGTTTTGGCTTACTATAAGCAGTTGAAACATACATTTCATGTGCAAAGATTCAAGTTTGTATGGATTTTAATGTACTACTATGTGAGCTTATTGGTATAACAATTGTAACTGTGAGTGTAGTTTTGATAGCATTCATTTTGTCTCCGTTTATCTAAACGTACACTTCCTTTCCTCCCATTCATAGATCATGTGCTTGAAATGCTGGTTAACTTCCAAATTGTTTGTTACAAGTTTCAACGAGGAGAATAAATTGAAAGTTTATAATTAAGATTTGCCATCTCCTGTCTAGCTGTCTGTTTGCATTTTCTAGAATTGGCAAGGTAGAGGATTTCTTCAATGGTTATTAACATTTTCCACYGGTAGAGGGTGTAGGGATAGGAGAGGATGGCAGTTTCTTCCTTGCTTTAATGCCTACTAATATGAAATAGCAGTCAAATATTAATACTTTTGGAGAATCATCCTGTCGGACTTACTATTTACTTTATGTGTCTCTGATTCATTTCTTTTTCTCTCATATGTAAAGTTAAAGCAGCTTTGGAMTTATAATATTTCTTGCTTTTAAGAAGCAAACAGCCTTGTGAATGCTTGCTTTTGTTTTTATCAACTTCTTCCTGCCTCTGATTGCTAACTGCAATAACCCCTTCATGAGGAGAACATTTTGAAACTTGAACAACTGCATTTGGTAGATATCTTTTCGGAACATCAAATTCTGAAGAAATTTGAGGAAAACTTTTCTGATATTCTCATTGGTAGTAGACCATGTACATATATATATACACAGAAAGGAGCCTTAATCGAATCCTCGAAATTAGGAATTAATAYCAGCTCACCAAGGTAAGATATCCTAGGATATTTACAGCTGTAGATACACCTCATAACACTCCTAAATATTAGCTGCACAAATCATCAATCCCTAATTTACGGGAAGTACATAGTTTCCTAATTGTCTAGCTTGATTTTCTACACTCTCCTGCAAGCTGGATGTTGTGTGCTTGTCAAACCAAGTTTAGTACTCTGTTCGTTGAAGTTAGATCGATGATGAGCTTTGGTTAATATATCAGCTGTCTGGAATCAAGAAGGAACATGTCTTAGAAAAATTACTTTGCTTTCGGTCTTCTCGCTGATGAAGTGCTTTTCTATCTCAACATGCTTTGTTCTATCATGGTGGACTGGGTTCTTCACAACGGCTATGGCTGATTGATTATCATGCAACATCTCTATAGGTCTATTCATATTCATTCTGAGTTCTGCTAGTAGTCATCTCATCCAGATCCCTTCACAAATCCCATTAGCTAAGGCTCGGAATTCAGGCCAGCACTGTTGCGGGAACAACTTGTTGCTTCTTAGTAGGCCATATGAGCAGATTACCCCATAAATATGAGCATTAGCTAGAAGTTGATTTTCTATTGGTAGGAGACACGACCCACTCTGCATCTCTGTAGACTTCAAGAGATCTGTTGAGTGTTTTTTTGAACGTAAGTCCCTTTCCAGGGTCTTTCTTGAGATACCTTAGGATTCTATACACTGCTTCCATATGCTTCTTGGAGGGATTGTTCAAGAATTGGCCCTGCCGACTACACTAATAGCAAAACTTATGTCGGGATGGGTATGAGTTGAATAGATTAACTTTCCCACTAATGGCTAATATCTCCCTTTGTCAATGGCTGTTTCTTCTGGTTGAGTTCCAGCTTGGAGGTTGGATCTGTAGGTGTTTCAACTGGTTTACATCCAATCATCTCAGTTTCCTTTGGAAGATCTGGAACATGCTTGCATTGAGAGACTGAGATTCCTTTGCTTGATCTAGCCACTTCCATTCCTAGAAAATACCTTAGGTGTCCTAGGTCCTTGATTTCGAACTCTTTGGATAGCAAGCGTTTAAGATGATCCATTTCTTCTCCATAGTTCCCAGTAGTACTATGTCATCTACATATACAATCAATTCCGTGATACTACCATTAGTTGAGTGCTTTACAAACAGTGTGATTGGCATGACATTGAAAGTAGCCATCTTGTTTTAGTGCCTTTGTAAATCTGTCAAACTATGCCCGAGGTGATTGTTTAAACCCGTATGGTGATTTATGGAGTTTGTGCACTTTGATCTTTGTGAAATCACTCTCAAGACCAGGGGTATCTCCATGTGTACTTCTTCTCTAAGGTGCCCATTCAAAAATGTGTTCTTCACATCAAGCTGGAATAATTGCCAGTTCTGATTTACAGCAATAGATAGGAGAACCCGTAGAGTAGTTAGCTTGGCCATCAGAGTGAAGGTCTCCTGGAAATCAATTCCATAGGATTGATTAAAACCCTTGGCTACCAACGGGGCCTTGAACCTTGCAATATTACCATCTGCTTGGTGTTTGACAGAAGACGTCCACTTGCACCCAATAGTGTGTTTTCTAGGTGGTAGAGTGGTGAGGATCCATATTCCATTTTTCTCAAGAGCCTGGATTTCTTCTAAGGTGGTTGCTTCCTATTCCGGCACTTGTAGTGCTTTATTTACAGTGTTGGGAATCTGAATTTGATCCAAGGATGAGACAAAAGCTTTAAAATCAGCAGACAGATTTGCATATGTCATGCAGTTACGAAGCGGGTGCTGGGTACATGAGCGTACTCCTTTCCTTTCAGCAATAGGTGTATCAAGATCTAAGTCACAATCTGTCACCTTCTCAATAAAAAGATTCTGAATTAAGTTCTGCCTTACCTTGTGGTTCTTCAAGACTGATTGGACTTTGTTCAGACTCTTGGTTCTGCTGAATTTGTATAGGCTGCGGTTGAAGAGTTTCTGGATTTTGCTTTCTTCTACAGTAGACCTTAAGCTCTTTATTTGAAACATAAGTAGGATTCAATGTACTTGACTTGGGAACATAAGTGTAGGTTCAGATTCAGTTTGTGGGAGTTCTGGTGGTGTTAAGCCTGATGGCTCAAGTACATTAGAACTTTGGTTAGGTGTGTGACAAGCATTGAGAGGATTTGGTGATAACGGAGTATGAGGGACTGTTGGAATGAGATTGTTAGTGAGAGAGCACGAGTCCCAATTCTGTGATTCATACTCATTGTTCTCCCCCTGAATTGCGAAATTGAGTAGAATGGTTTATCCTCAAAAAATGTAACATCCATAGAGTGGAAAATTTTCTTGGTATGGGGACAATAGCATTTATATCCTTTCCAGTTAGAAGAGTAGCCAAGAGAGATGCATCTTTTAGCTCTGGYGTCTAGTTTACCTTGTGTAGTGAGTGTTTGACAGAGGCTGTGCAACCTAAAATCTTGAGTGGGATTTGAGACATCAAGAAGGGTTTTCAATGGAGTTTTAAAATGCAGGCTATATAAAGGCATTCTGTTTATGAGGTAGATTGCATTGAGTACAGCTGCACCAGCGAAATCTTTTGCGGACGTTAGATGTGAATAACAAGGAACGAGCAACTTCAAGTATATGCTGATTTTTGCTTTCTGCCGCACCATTTTGTTGTGGTCTGTCTGTGCATGAACTTTGATGGACAATTCCATGCGAACCAAGAATAGAGTTTAAAAAGTCCCTTGCATTATCGGTTTGGAAAATTTTACTGGTTKCAGATTTATCCTTCATAATGTMCAGCTTAACCTTGTACGATCATCAACTAATATTAAGAACCACTGAGTTTGAGTGATATTTGGAATTTTTTATGGCCCCCAGATATATCCATGAATGAAAGGAAAAGGGTGAGATGGTTTATTTGGTCATGGTGATTACACGTTCCTGAGTATGTTTGGATAATTGGCAGACTTCACATCTGAAGAAATTGGAGGTTTTATTACTGAATAACGAAATTTGAATGACCTAATTGGTAGTTCTAAATCATTATTGCAGTATCCTTATTGGACTGACTAAAGGACTTGTGATTACTAATAGACTGATATTGAGGACTAACACGAAGAGCACTATGTCTCAGATTTGCTGGATATTTATTGACKTTCAGAAGATATAAACTTGCACAAAGTTCAGCAGTTCCMATTGTCTTCCCCGAATCTAAGTCCTGAAATACACAAGATTTAGCCVAAAACTTATTTCCATTCCACAGTTCTTGATCTCTATTCAACTTGCTCAGAGATAGTAAGTTGCGATCAAGATTAGGACCAAAAAGGACTGATTTGAGAGGAATAATTTGTGAGAGACATATGGTGCCAGTTACAGCCACTTTAGAGCATGATCCATCAGCCATATGAACATTATGATCATCTTGGCATTGGTTGTAAGAAGAAAATAGGCAAATAACCCTGGCATGTGGTCAGAAGCACCAGATTCCACAATCCAAGAGGCTGAGGGTGTTTGAGTAACATGAAGGGCGAAAATGTCATTACCTCAATGTGCTAACCCCTCTGTGCCAATTACYGAAGAAGTGGTAGGTTGATGGGCATTGCTGATCAAGGTTTTGCAGCATCTCAAGTTGATCCTTGGTGAATGGAACTTGATTTGTAGTCCCTTCTGTGGAAGTAGTATTTCCTCGATTCTTATGATCTCCTTATGTGCGGGCGGCTGGAGCTTCCAATTTGATGGCTTTCCATGCAGTTTCCAACGGGTTTCTTTAACGTGGCCTGCCTTTCGGCAGTGGTCACACCTAGTTCTTCCTCTACGATGCTTGTTGTCTCCATGACTTTGAGGAGTACCACGGGTAGCAGAGGCTGTTGATTTGTAGCCGTAGGGTCATCCTTGTGGCAGCAAGAGCTGATTCTTCGAGACCAGAGAGCCCTTCTGCTTTCCCATCATAATGTGTTTCCTACTCTCTAAATTCTACGAACTTCAGAAAATGCCTCGCCAAGAGTTGGCAGAGGTTTGACACGAAGGGTTTGGTTTCACACGTCATCAAGAGATATGTTGAGGCCGATAAGAAATTTGAAAATAGGCTGATAAGAAACTTGAAAACCTGTTTGCTCTCTACAATTTTTCTGAAATAGGGACTGTCATCAAGGGACTTCCATTCGTGTGATTCGGAAAGATCCAATTGTTGCGAATAGTGAGTGAGGGTTGTGAAGTAAGTGGTAACTAGGGTTTCGCCTTGTCTGAGATCATACAGGATGCTTTCAACCTAGTAGACTTCAGCAGTATTTTCGCTGTTGGAAAACGTGTCACGAGCTGAATCCTAGATTTCTTTTGCAGTAGTATAAAGGAGGAAGTTTTCACCAATGTCTGGAGTCATGGAGTTGATTAGCCAGGACATTACCAAATTATTTTTGGCTCTTCAAACTTTGAAGTTAGGATCATCTAAATTGGGCTGAGCAGCAGCTTCAGTGAGGTAGTCATCATGGCTTCGACCACTGACAAACGTCATGACAGATTGGGACCATTGAAGATAATTATGACCAGTGAGTTTATGGCTGGTCACAGGAATGAGGTTGTTCTCAGATGGGACCTGGTTGTTTAAGGTCGGAGAAGGAGCGGATGAAGTTCCACTGACATAAGAAGTTTGTTTAGAATCTGCCATTGAGGATAGGGAAGAAAATTCTGGAGTATATGAAAAAGGAGAAGATGGTGAGGCCCCGGAATGTAGACTTGGTAATGGACTACAGGCAGCGGCAGAGTTAGGTCTTAGAGTTTTGCTCTGATACCATGAAGAAATCTGAGGAGAGTTTTTCTGATACTCTCATTGGTTACCATGTACATATATAAAGAAAGGAGCCTTAATCTAATCCTTGAAATTAGGAATTAGCATCAGCTAACTAAGATAAGATATCCTAAGATAATTACAGCTGTAGATACACCTCATAACACTCGTAAAAGTTAGCTACGTAAATCATCAATCCCTAATTTACAGGAAGTACACAATTTCCTAATGGTCTAGCTTGATTTTCTACAAATTCCTTTGCAGCTGTTGAAGGTGCAGTCGCTTTATTCTACACAGATACAGTGGATTCATGTGCACAAGATTTCTATGTTCTCTACAAAATCATTGTTCAAGGTAGTCCTGTTAAATTGGATAATTGCATCTTTTGACTTGAGATTTTATTGATCTTTCTATTTCCTAGAAGTGCTGTAACTTCATATGTTCTTTATGCAGGTGTGAAAAATGTAATTGATGTTTGTCGAGACTGTAAAGTGAAACAGCTCATATACAATAGTCCTGCTGATGTAGTTTATGAAAGTGCACATCATATACTCAATGGAGATGAATCCTTGCCATATGTTGGCAAAGTAAGTATCTCTTGTCAACAGTTTTAAATGATATATTGGACATTATCCATTTCCTTCCTCTTTTTTATGATCCCTATCTTTGACATTTGCATAATAACAGTTTGGCAGCAAGTTGACTGATCTTAAGGCTCAAGCAGAAGCTCTGGTCTTATTTGCTAATGATATTGATGGCCTTTTAACCTGTGTGATTCGTCATAGCAATGTTTTTGGACCAGGAGATAAGTTTTTTGTGCCATTACTGGTGCATATGGCAAAAACCGGCTGGGCAAAGGTTTGGAACTATTTCTGTTTCATTCTGTCTTATAGTTATATTGGTTAGTTGCCCAAAAATGTACGTCTATAGTTTTCTCAATAGAATCTACAGCATAGAAACTGTTTAGATTTACCAATTAATGAAAATAACCCAAATTCATATGATCTACTAAAGTAAATTGGTATTGACAATATAATAAAGCAGATCTTGTAAAACCATCTTGTAAGTCATTTATCTTCTGATATTTTCTCCTCCCCACCCCTTCAACCAAGACATAGTCACAGGCAATGCAGATGGGTCCTTGCACATTGATAAAACTTGTATGTGAATAAGTACAAAATCAGAAAGAGGAAAACAAGTAGGAACTTATCACATAGTTTCAAAGTCTGTAATGATGAAAAGCATGGGGACAATTAGTCATAGATGCAATTTTTCTGAGTGTGGGTATAGTTTTCTCTTTAGTAACATTTGATTGACCGTCAACAATTATTTTCTATTATTACCAATATTTAACCGTGTTGACCTTTTTGTGCTTTATTCTCTTAGAATAAGTAATACACTTTCTCATTTCAGTTTATTATAGGAACTGCTGGTGARAATATGTCCGACTTTACCTATGTGGAAAATGTTGCCCATGCCAATGTATGTGCTGAAGAGGCTCTAAGTTCGCGGATGGTTTCTGTATCTGGAAAGGTAACCTCATTTTCTGTGCTTCTCTTATTGAACATCTTCGTCAATAGGATTAAGGTTGTTTAGCAAGATATAGCTCAAGTCAATGATTTGTAGGTGTTTCTCATCAGTAATCTTGAGCCTCTGAAGTTTTGGGAATTTGTGTCTCTCATTCTGGATGGCTTGGGTTACCAGAGGTACCAGAGTTTATTTTGCAGAACAAATTCTTACTGCAGTTAATATTAGTGATGCATTTTAATATGTCTATTTTAGGACATAGAATTTTAAATTCCTTAACTATTGTTTTCAATTGCATTAGATTATCTGTGTGTCAGCTATCATTCAGATGATGTAGCTTAGATATGCATAGCATATCATCTAATTAATTGGCCCATCAGAGGCTTTCCCAGATTTACAGTAATTTGATAGTCAACTTTGATGCAATTTGAAACTGGTTATAGCAAGCAGCAAAATGTAGAATCAGATTTTCTATTCTTTTGACTTTAATCGTAATGTTAAATCCCTTTCAACTGATGTTTTGCTGTATTCAGTCGTTTTTAATCAACTACTCTTTTCTCCCCCAATAAGTTGCTCTTTGTGACATGGTTTTAAGTGCAAGTTATTGGTACATTTTCTTGTTTGATTCATGTCATACTTTAAAATGAAGATGCCACTTTCCCCCTASTCATTGTCATTTCCTTCATCCCTCTTTTTTCTTTTTCTTTTTCTTTTTCTTTCTTTATTTTTGGTAGGCTGAGGATGAGGCTTTTTGTTTCTATTTTTTTAAGGGGGGGGGGGGGGGGGCAGTTGTTTAATTCATATAGGTTATAAGCACTGAGAGAAGGATGCTGGTTTATTCTCAGGTTTTTGTTTCTATCATTTCCTTTTTACATTTTAATGTGCATTTGGGTTGCTAAAAGCTTCTTCTTTGATGCATAGAGCAGAGAAATCTGCACACAAATTATTTTATAATAWGATTGAATTTATTGCTTTTTCCAATGACGTTTTTGCTATGTCTATTTGGTTCCAGGCCAATGATTAAGCTCCCTGCTATTGTGGTCAAATACATTATATCACTACTAAAAGTGATGCAACTGAAGATCGACTTTGCCTCAGTTCATTATATTTTTGAATTAAGTTCATGCACTAGAACATTCAAGTGTACTGCAGCTCAGACACAGATTGGGTACTCACCAGTAGTTTCCTTGGAGGTTTGTATCTTGCATCATTTGATATTTAGATGTCATATTTCTTTGTTTTAACCCTTCCTTAGATTTTCACTACCATAGCTTTTCTGTCTTTTGTAGCAATTTTACCCTTCTTGGCAGTGATGATCTTAGCTTCTTCTTTTTCTCTTTCTGCATATTGAAGTTTAGATCAGACATATTCTTGTCTGTTAAAGACCACAGGAGAATTTCACACCCAACATATTGTTCATAGCTTTTCTAGTTTGGCATTTAGAGAATTGATGGAATTTTTTCATTTTCACTTGGCTTCAAGTGTCTTCAATATTTTTATGGTGGCAATGTGATACTAGTCATTTGATATATAGGCCACGTTGATAGAGAAAGTACACATGAATTAAAACTAGTAGTTCGTTTTCATATAAAATAAACTCTATACACGAACTACAAACGCTAGGTAAACATTGGGAATGAGATGAACTGGATGAGCATTACATTGTAGGGATCGTATAACGATTTCAATGAGAGAAGGTGAAACGATTATATCAAACCTGTTGTCTATGCAACTTTTTCTGTTTTGATAAGTCAAAACTGATTAGTTTTGTGATTCTGAGTTTCTTTATYGAATTTGCTACCCCAGGTATTTGGCAAACTATCCTAATGCATTATAGATAGCACCATTTTTTGTAACATGTAAAATGCTCAAGTTCTTAATAGTTAAGTGTGACATAGTTGGAGAAGTGGTGGGTTTACAAGCAATAAACCCAAAAATTAAATCCTATCCACAAGAAATCACCRGACTCCACTAGTAGAAAATTGAGAGAAATCTCGAATTTATTGATAATAATTGACTTAATGAAAAACGACAAATATAAAGGTCCCTTGAATAGGGAAATTGCAAATCCTAATCTGATAAGGATTACTACTAACGTCTATTTGGTAGAAAATAAACAAATTCTGAAATTACCAAAAGAAAGCCTAAAAAGTGGTATTGACTTTAAACCCAATTGGATCTCGAATGTCTTTGATTATTTGTCCTACATCAGTCTCCTCCACTTTCGAAGAACTCGACCCCGAGTTCTCGTTAGGATAGAACCCATCATCTCCATGAAATTCATATATTTCAGCAACATTGAAGGTGTTAGAAATGCCCATAGAATCTGAAAGCTCAATAATATASGCATTGTCATTGATCTTTTTTAACACCTTGTAAGGACCACACTTTCGGGCTTCAGCTTGTTATAGGTGCCAACTGGAAACCTCTCTTTCCTTAGGAACATCATCACATCATCCCCTTCTTGGAACAACTTTAACTCTCTCGTGCTTATCTGCAGCCGCCTTGTATTTTGCATTAGTGGCCTCCAATTTTGCCTTCACCATTTCCCTCATAGTCTGCACATCCTTAGCCAAGCCTTCAGCAGCAACACAAACACCGGGAATTCTGGGAAGTTTCACTAAATCAACCACATGATTATGAATAGAAGTGTAAACTAATGAAAAAGGTGACTTCCCGTAGCACTATGCACGACACTATTATAGGCAAACTCCACTAGAGGTAAGGCATGATGCCAGTGCTTGGGCTTATCTCCACATATACTACGAATCATATTACCCAATGTTCTAATTAGTTACCTTCGTTTGCCTATCAGTTTGGGGATGAGCCTGCTGCTATGATTTAGGCTTGTACCAAACATCCTCCATAAAGTAAGCTAGAAGTGGCTGAGGAATTTTGTGCCTCTATCTGAAGTAATTGACTTGGGCACTCCATGCAAACGAACAACCTCCCTGAAATTAGGTATGTTGGAAGCGTCAGCAGTCTTCCTAAAAGGTATAAAGTGTGCCATCTTGGAAAACCTGTCAACTACCACAATCATGGAATCCACATCCCTCTCAGTATGGGGCAAACCTAACACAGAATCCATAGAAAGATCCTGCCAAATATCGGTAGGAACAGGTAATGGTAAATAAAGACCAATATTTTGGGATTGACCCATAGAAACCTGGCAGGTATAGCACCTCGTCACAATAGATCCCACGTCTTTCTTTAATTGAGGCCAGAATACTTTTCCGCCAAACTCGCTGGTCTTATCACAACCAAAGTGTCCAGTAAGGCCTCCATGTAAATCCCTAATCAGTTTCTCTCTCAATGACGAGTTAGGTATACAAAGCTGATTTCCTTTGAACAAATATCGTTCATTGATGAAAAATGCTGCCATTGACTGATATTCTTTGCATTCGGACCAAATCTCCTTGAAATCCTCGTTAGTTTCATATAACTCCTTCAAAAAATTGAAACCCACAATTTCCTGAGCTAATGTGATCATAGAGGCCCTCCTACTTAAGGTGTCTGCCACTGTATTCATTGTGCCAGATTTGTGCTTAATCACGAAAGGAATTTTTGGCAAGTAACTGATCCATCGAGCATGCATATTACTAATAGTCTTTGACTACTAATGTACTTCAACGCCTGGTGATCTGTGAAAAGAACAAACTCCCTTTGGATCAAATAATACTCCAATTGCCTTAGTGCTCAGGAAAAAGCATAAAATTTCTGATCATAAATGCTCCACCATTGATGAGCATGACTCAACTTTTCATGGAAAAATGCCACTGGTCAACTTTCTTGTGATAAAACAGCCCCTACTCCAACTCCACTAGCATTGCACTCAACTTCAAACCCTTTGTCAAACTTGGGAAGAGCCAAAACAGGCGCACCACAAAGCTTTTCCTTAATTAAGGCAAAGCTCTTTTCCTGTTCATCACCCCATTGGAACTTACCTTCCTTCAAACATTCCGTGATAGGTGCTGTAGTAGTGCTGAAATTCCTCATGAATCTCCTATAGAGAGTCACCAACCCATGGAAACTCCGTATCTCAGTGACTGATCTTGGGGAAGGCCAATATCTTGTAGCTCTAACCTTTTCTTCATCAACCCGAATACCATCCTCCCCAACAACGAATCCTAGGAACACCAATCTTTTGGTGCAGAATGTGCACTTTTTCAGGTACTGTACAACTTGTTTTCCTGTAAGACTCTCATAACCAGCCTCAGATGTGCTAGATGCTCCTCTTTGGTTTGACTGTAAATTAATATATCATCAAAGTAAACAACTACAAATGAACCAATAAAAGGACGTAGAACCTGATTCATGAGCCTCATAAAAATGCTAGGAGCGTTTGATAAACCGAAGGGCATTACCAACCACTCATTCAATCCATCTTTGCTCTTGAAAGTTGTTTTCCATTCATGTTAATCCGAATCTGGTGGTAGCCACTTGGAAGATCTATCTTTGTGACTTTGGAACCCCCCAGCTCATCAGGCATGTCCTCCAACTGTGGAATAGGAAATTTGTACTTGATAGTTATTTTGTTGATTGGCCTACTATCCACACACATTTTCCACTGCCCCATCTTTCTTAGTCTAGAACCCCACAAGGCCTCATGCTCTCCCTGACGAATCCCCTCTTTAGCAAATCTTCAGTCTACTCCCTTAAGATTTCATTCTCCTTGGCACTCATGCGATAATGGGGTAAGTTAGGAAGACTTGCTCAAGGAACTAAGTCAATCTAATGCTGAATGTTCCTTATGGGTGGTAGCTCATTAGGTAGTTCTTCCCTTGAATTCCTTAAATATTCTTTCACTTCGTTGGGAATCAACTCAGCACCCTTTTTCGCAGTCAGCAATCTTTTACCACAATTGGACAGACAACTTCAAGACTCCTTGATTGCTTCCTCCATCTCATGTTCATTGCTGGACAAAGCAAGAAAATTCTCTCTTTTTGGACTTATGGGTCCTGCAGAAGGTGAAATGGGTGCCATAACAATTTTATGATTATTCCATGAAAACAGTAATACATTATCTTTTCCCTTATAAGTCATATCCACGTCAAATTGCCAAGGCCGTCCCAACAAAACATGCAATCATCCATATCAATGACATCACAAAACATTATCCTCATAATGCTTACAATGGATGTTGACACTTTGCAAGATTCTGTAACACTTAAGGTCTCTTCTTGATCCATCATAAGGAGAAGGGTGCATAATGCAGTTGCCTGGGCAACTGTCAGTAATCCACTAGCTTCTTGGACACCAAGTTCTCCAACTGCCATTGTCTACAATTAAGTTGCACACTTTGTTGTTAATGGTGCAAAGTGAGCTGAATATGCGTCTTCGTTGACCTTCCTCTTTTGGGTAGGAGGACTCTTTGCAAGACGAAATTCACCCTCTCAGATGATTCCTCAGTGGCAAACTCGGGCCCCCCATAGGTTTCATCAATCTCCCCATTAATTCTGTCATCTTCTTCGTCATCGACTTCCTCCGAAATAGCTACCAGTCCTTGGGTAAGGCAATTATTAGATWTATGTCCAAATTCCGACATTTATAGCAAATATCATTAGTACCTCTAGCGTATGGATTTGGAGCAGTTGCCCATTCTAAACGCCTCTAGAACTGTTGTCCGTCTCCCCTGAAGGGTTTGGACCACTAGTCCTACAACTAGGAGTAGAATTAGGAAACCTAGGAGCTATKACATTCTGCACGAGATTCTTCCCCTTGTCTGCAGCCGAATTCATTATCTTTGTGTTCTTTTGATAGGAATTTCACTGGAAGGATGTTGTCTTTGAAGGTTTCTCCAAATGTTCTGCGTTTAGTGCTAAACTGGACGCTTCAGTAACTGTGGGCATGAACTGTAAGCTGATTTTCTTCTGGATTGAAGGTTTCAGCCCACTAATAAATCGAGCCACCTTCTGATGCTCGGTTTCCATCAAATCATTGTGCTCTGACAGGCGCAAAAATTTGTTAGTATGTTCAGTAACGAATCTACGACCGTGGGTGCAATCTATATATAACCGACATAGATGCTGCTCTTAGTCAATTGGCAGGAATCGATCCATCATCATCTGCTTCATCCTCCGTCATGTCTGGATTCGTTGCTTTCCTTGTCTTAGATGAGACTTCTGCAAGTGATCCCACCTTATCTTAACTTGTTTGTCCTCTAGRACCTCCATAATCTTGAAAATCAGTCCACCTTGACTTACCAATCCAAAAATTCCTTTACCTTCATGTGGCCGGAAAAATAGGGAAATTTTGCCTTAACCCTGAAATCTTGATCAGCCTGATCTTGTCTTGCAAGCTGTTCAATTTATTCCTTGGGATCAGAACCCTCGACATCTCCTCGGGAAGCCCTAACACGGACTTCCTCTTGTACTCCTCATGGAGCCCTAACACGTACTTCTTCTCGTACTCCTTCCTTGCTTCTCTCTGTTCAGATTATTGGGGTTAGGGTTAACCCTTCCCTCAACCAGTCTCCTAAGATCTGCCACCTGACCAGACATAAGGTTCATTGCAGCAGTAAACTTAGCAATAGCAGGATCTAATTCTGCTCTTGTAACTAGATCTGCAGCACTGTTATTCTTATCGCCCATCGTTATCACGTGAATAAAATAAATAGGGAAGACTTGCTCTGCTACCACCTAAGGCAGTCGGAAAAGTGGTGGGTTTACAAGAGATAAAACCGAGAAATTTAATCCTGGAATCACCAAAAATCACTGGAATCCACCAGCAGAAAATTGAGAGAAATCTCAAATTTATTGATAGGTCCTTTAAATAATGAAATCGCAAATCCTAATCTGATAAGGATTACTACTAAAGTCTAATTGGTAGAAAATAAACAAATTCTGAAATTACAAAAAGAAAGCCAAAAAACTGGTATTAAGTTTAAATCCAATTGGATCTCCAATGTCTTTGAATATTTGTCCCAAATCAAAGTGGAAGACCTGAGGGGAAGAAGTAGGGATGGTTCTCGGTTGGTTAAAAGCAGCTGCTTATGGCATTTTCATGCTTCTTCTGCAGTATTTCAGCCTCATTTCCGGCCTTCCTTTTAATGCCTATTCTTCCTATTAAAGGAGTCTCTTCCGCTTATTCTTCACTTGATGTTTCAGGTAGAATAATTAAAAGGTTTGATGGTTTATCCTCAGTAAAATCTAATTTGATTCTCTATCAACCAAATAATGTGTGGCCATTAATATGGTTAAAGCAAACTGTTTGAAGACCTGGAAAATGGAAAGATTTGTGCAAGTTATACGTTTTGCCGCCACTTTGTAGCGACCTACTTCTTTTTGGGGATAAGAATTATTACATATCTCAATTAATTCAACAATTAGATTATTGGAGTTATGGGTTATTAGTCTGGGGTTTTTATTTTTAACTTTCATATCTTTTGTGATACACCCTACAATATAGATTAGAAAAGCCAATGAGTGATTTTAGCCCCTATAAAAAGAAAAATGATTCTTGAACCCCTTTCACTCTCCTGTCATGTTGCGGTGCTGCAGAAGAGAAAACAGCCAAACCCAACCCAATTTAGAAAGAGGGGAGGTTTTTTTCAGAGCATAATTTAGACCTAGAATGAAGAAGATTCTTTTGGTATCTCTTTTTAGCTTCTTTGTAGCTCTGGTCTGGTTAGTCAMCAACATTGCACAGGGGTTAATCTTCTTTCTTCTTGCCCTTAGTTTGATAACTATTGGTTTCTTCTTGGCAGCATCACTAACAGTTCTCTCATTGTCTTCCTCTTTCTGTGAGTCTTTGGTTCTACTTCCTTCAATCATTTCTTCTTTCTCAGCCATTGCTTCTTTCTTAGCTGCAACTGCTTCCTTCTTCTCATCATTTAATCCTTTCCATTAGGGTTTTTGATTCTGCATTCTCATTCTTCAGCCCTACTTGTGCTTCAATCCTTGCCAGCTTTCCTTTAATACTCATAAGCCTTTTCTCAAACTTGGTTTGAGAGGTTGAAGTCTTATCATCAAGAGCTGGGATCAGCTCCTCAATTCATTTTTGGCCTCTTTGTTATCCAAACCTACAAAACCTGCTTTCACAAGCTCCTTAATCTCCTCAGCTTTTGTTTACAGCTGTCCCAGCTTTGCATTTTGCTCATCAATCTTCCTATTCATATCCCAGCTGTCCTTCCTTATCTATACGACTTCATCAAGGATCAAGTTGAGTAGCACTTGATCTTCTTCTCTTTCCTCATTTTCTTAAGCTGATGCCTTCTTCTTTGAAGAAGTTTCAGCTTGGTTTTTTCTCTTTCTCTTCTTCATTCTTCACACCTTTTGTGCAATTTCTTCATCATTATGAAGGTATTCTATATAAAGATTCTTCTTCACCTTTTCTTCTGCTCATTCTAGGTGATGTTCCTCTTCTTGTTCTTCTTCATCTTCTTGTTCAATTTGGTTTTCCATCCTTTTTTCATCTTCAAGATCATACTGAATTCCATTCACCTTTCTTAATCATCATTGTCATCAATAGTAGGTGTGGAAGTATTTACCTCATCTTCAGTTGCCATGAAACAAACATTTGCTTTGTCATGAGAGCATTCTTCTATATCATCTTTCTCTTCCTCATCACACAAAATTGGACATAAAGTTCTTCTTAAGAGGCCTAATCTCCTTTTTGTTTTGGAACAATCCACCACTAGATTTTCGGTGCTCTTGCAACACCTTCTTGTTAAGTTATTTGGATGGATAGGCTTCTTGAAAGATTTCTTGAATTTTCCTCTTCTCAACACTTTCTTGAATTGCCTYATCACCATAGCTATGTCTTCATCATCTAGTGCTTCTCCACTAGTAGATTCACCTTCATCATTCAGTGCAGCCCCTTTTCTTCCTCTCTCAATGTCTTCTTGATCCTCCTCTTCTTCATCTTATGAGGGAGCAGGGATCCAATGAATTCCTCTAGGGGTAGTCTCTTTAGATCCTTAGCTTCCTCAGCGGCCAAGGATTTTGATTCCTAGGTCTTGCGTAGAACATTCAAGATTTTTCTAATTTTCTTCACAGATGGAGTAGACTTTATCATAGGACTTCAATCCATACATAATGTTCGTGAATCTTGTGAACATTATGGTGATGGATTCATTTGCCTTCATGGCAAAGAGTTCATAATCTCTCACAAGCATAGCAAGTTTCTATTCCCTCACTTAATTTGTTTCTTCATGAGTGATATCAAGCATCTTCCACGTAGCATGAGTGGAATCACATCCAGCTCACTCATTGTACTAATTTACATCCAATGCACAACACAAGTTGTCTATAGCTGCTAATTTATGGTCATTTTTCTTGACATCGTCATCATCAAACTGTTCTTCCAATTTGGGCACATTCACATTATTAACAAATTTGTTAGGAACACAAGGCCATTAGTAATGATGCTCCACAAATCATGATTAATCGAAGATACTTAAATGTACATGCATTCTTTCCAAAAATTATAATTTGTCTCATTAAATAGAGGAGGCCTATTTGTAGAAAGTCCCTCTAGACTAGTCATAAAAGAAGCAGCCATTGATCTTTGCCTTCAGGTCATGCACGTTTGAACCCTTATTTTGGACTTACTTCACAAATATTTGGGACGCCCGCGATCTTAGACGTGTGAAACTCAAGGTTTCAAGGGAACATATATTCCAAATTTTCAAAACATCGAAAAGTAGGATCTTTCCWCCTCATAAACATTGGTTTGGTAAAATCTTATGTGAATCACAAAAAGGATAAATTTTGTAAAGCATTCGTGCAAGATTTCATGCTTTTTATCGGAGAACTCAAATCAAATAGAACTCGTATGCATAAATATCTAGAACTAAGCTCAAATACTAGTTCTAGCATATTTCTATGCTAGATCTTCATGATATACCTCTGTGCATGCATCAGTATCTAAGATCTTGACATGTAAGAACATGTAGGCCTTTCACAGAGTGTTTCTTTGTGGCCTCATAATCACTAGCCAACATGCCTTTCTAATCCTGTCAAACATACAACAATGCAACTTAGAATGTACTATTACATTGGCTGTTATCAAAACTTGTGTATTTCAACCCATAGGGCTTCCAATGTTATAATGTGCAAAAAGGATCCCCCCTCCTCCTGTGCTCTCCTTCAAGAATATAAAGAAACTCTCCTCTATACTTGGATCTGTGAAGTTTCAGAAAAGTGAAAACCATAATGTAGAGAGTATGTCTATTTATAAGATCTTAAGGGGAAATATTTTTCCCAAATAAAGAAAAAATGAAACTACTTTTTCCTTAATATCAGTATGTACCCGTTTATGAGATCTTAGAGGCAACAGCTAACAGAAAATCTGGAAAGATAAAATGTTAAAAATAGGTTTTCCCTAATATCAGTGTGTAGCTTAATGGAAGTTTAAATTCTTTTATTAAATTGCTAATTTAATCAAAAAAAAGCTCTCTGTTTGCTTCAGTTTTCCTTTCTATTTTTGAAATTAATGGGATATTTTTGTTTTTCAAAATAACGGGACATCAAATTTCAGAATAAGTGCTCGTACTGGCTTATAGTGAAAGTGCTTGCTACTCAACTTCKCATGCTTGAAATATGATGCAAARCACACAGGATTCCTTATTGTGATTTTCATTTTCTTGCCTCAGAACTTATGCTTTATTTTTATGTGTTTCAATCAGAAATGATGCTTTATTTGGATGTGTTTTGATCTGGTAACTAGTGGACTAAGAACTGCAATTGCTCTAATAT
>MEJB01000105.1:874919-909182 GCA_001752375.1 Rhazya stricta
ATGAATGAATGTAATTGAACTCTTTTAGTTGCTCTAGGATTATATGTTGCTGTGTGTAATTGTGTGGAATGTTACATGTGTTGATATCCTGTATTACTTTGATGTCGAATGATTTGTTATCATGTTTCATATTTTGTACTGTTTGTCGAATGATATTTTATATAYGGTTGTATACATTTCATGTTATGAGCATGTAGTTAGAATTTTACATCACTTCTGGCATGAGCCATTCACACATTTAGAAGTGAATGGTTTAGGAAATGAAATTTTAAAGGAAAATGTTAAAGTTTTTTGAAAGGAGTGTAAACCTAGCCACGAAAGATGTGAGTGGAAAATGAGGCGTGGGGGACCGGCGCACCCGACCCTACCCTCTTGGAGGGTAGGTAAGAATGGAATGTTCACCTCCTTGGAGGTGAAAGTATGGAAAGAAAACTTTTTTTTGAAAAAGGAATGTTAATCGCTTTGCGGTTCTACCGGTAAGAATAGAATCGGGTTCCAAATAAGATGTCCCACTGCAGAGCTTAGTGGCTAGGCGTTACACTCTAGTGAGCTCACAAATGAAAGGAAATGGAATGTTTTACTGTAAGTGAATTATGAAGGAAACGTTTTGTAAAGGAATTTTGAAAAGGAAATGTTTGGAAAGTTTTTCACTTAAAAGGCGAAATCTTAAAATTTCATGGCATGTAGGACATGTTTATGCATTCATGCATGAGGTTACTTACTGGGCTTTTTAGCTCATTTCTTTTTCTTATGTTTCATTTCAGATGATATGTAACCAGATGGAGTGAAGAGGTCGTTTGAGGGCGAGCTATGATACTCGGGAACTTGTTTCAAACCAATTTTATGTATTAAGATAAATATTTCTGAATAGTTTAAATTCTTAAAGTTTTCGCAATTTTTGTTTCAAATAAATGTTGGGATAGTGAGGATTTGTTAAAACACTTTTTTTATACTCTTTTGGGTATTGTTGAGTTTTTAAATGAATAGTTTGATTAATTGCGAGTGAAGTGATGTAATACTCTCAGCTTAGGACAGTTCCTAATTTGGGATTTCTACATTTGAAGCACAGTCCCTTGCCCGAAAGGCTTTCACCTAAGTGCTTCTTTCCACATTTTAGACAAGTCGTCTTTGGTTRTTTGTTCTGTCGGTGACTCTGGTCACTTTCTTGGTCATTACTCCTCTTATTTCCATACTTAATCCACCCTTTGGAGTTATCACCCTAAAATTCCTAGCTATTAGGTTGGATCCTAGTTTTTTCTTTGCTCATGCTTTGTGCCCTTTCTACCAAGAGGGACTTGTTGACAACATCTAGAMAGGTGGAGAGCTCAAATGATACCACTGCTAACTTAATTTGAGGCCTAAGTCCTTCCTCAAAGTGCCTCACTATCCTACCCTCTATTGCTACTAAATCAGGAGCAAACTTAGCCAAACGTGCAAATCAGCTTCATGCTCATTTACTGTTCGACATCCCTGTTCCAATCTTATGGATTCTCTCTCTTTCTAGAAAGTATTTGCCATTGAAAGTTTYGGTAGATATCTCCCAAGTGATGGGTTAAGTATCTCTCTCATGTTGGCGTTGGCCCATTAGCCAGCCACCAGTTGCACGCCTCCCCTGGGAGGATGTAAGTGGCAAAATCAACCTCTCTTTGCCCGTGCATCACATGACTTAGAAGGCTTTTTGCATCTCGATCAATCACTTCTCAGCTTCAAGTAGATTGATGGTGCCAGAGAATGAAGATGGAGAAAGCTTCTTGAACTCAAAAATCCTACCATATTTTCGAGACTCATTCCTCCTTGATTGGCTAGTTTGCTGGAAGGCAGCCAATGCCTACATAAAAACCTCCATAGTCATTGGAGTGCCTTGAGTGGCAGCATTATTGSTCGTTCCTTCATCCTGGGCCTACGTCGCCCCCTCTTAAAATTGTGAATGGGTATTACAAACTATTACTTAAATAAGGGAATTTATGCTTATCAGAATATTGATTGTAGACATGCAGACACTTATATATATATACATATATATATACATATACATATACATATACATATACACCCAAACACATTAACTATCATTCATAGATGTGGAAATAGTTATATCACATGAACATTACATATAACATACACTAACCAGATATCATTCCATAACTCATAATATAAGGGGAAAAGTAGACTCACCAAGTGATCCAAGAAGAAACGCTTACGGCAAGACTCAGTACCCATATATTTTTTAAAAATTTCTTTTCATTTTCATTCTCTTTTATAAAGTTTACAGATTTATTTTTAAAACTCTAGGCTCTGATACCAAAATTGTTACACCCCTAAGTGAGGGACTACCCTAACCTAAGGATGTTAACATTCATCTTTTCATAGATGCGGAAATAAAGAAATAATTTTAAACTTTAACAAAGAAAAGATTCCTTTTCAATACATAAACTCCAAAGACAAAAATCTCAATATGAATCATTAATCAAAAGGCATATATTATTTGTTAGAAATCTGAACATTACTGAAAAACGAAACCTCATAACTTATTAAGGAATAAGCACTTAATACCAAGTTTACAAAACATTAAAACTCTAATAAAAAGTAAACTCTTAGAAAATCAGTACTATCTAGGTCTAAGTCTGCCTCCAAGCGGTCTTCTCGAATCACTACTTTTCATCACCTGAAACATAGAGTTAGGGAAACRGGTGAGCCAAAGCTCAGTAAGCAAACTCCATGTATGAATGTACTAAAATGCTTTAGCTATGAAAACTTTTCGAAAACTATATTCCCTTTTTCCTTTAACTTTTCCAAAACTTACTTTCCTTAATTGATGCAATCTCACTTGGTGTATCATAGAGCCATTAAGCTATGTAGTGGACAGTTATTATTTGAAACTAAGTCACATTTCTAGTGGTAGTATTGCTAGGCGGTTTATATCACATTACTTTCCTTTCACCTTGCGAGGAGGTCAATATTACTATTACATTTCACYCTCAAAGAGGGCTAGGTAGGGTTGGGCAGTTTCTCACGCCCCATTTACCACTCACATCTTTTAGGGCTTAGGCGTATACCCTTTTCTTTCTTAAAACTAGGTATACACGCTTTAGAAAACTCATTTACAAATATCCTTGGAGACATTTGCCTTTAAAAATTTCATGAACATGCAACATGTCGTCCACAATACAATCGATATTCATGAATTATACCATAACATAGAATAATGCACATATGTTTCAAAGTGTGAACATATATAAGTTCACATAAGAATAATTCAAACGCTTGTACACATTATGATCATAATAGACAATTACTATAATTGATGAGAATGAGGGAGTTTACTTACCTAAAACTCTTAAGGATTTAAGCTTAGTTTATGGTTAGCAATTAAGTTCCTTAGCTGTCCTTGATGTTAAAATGTCAACTTCCTAATTCAAAATAAGAAAAATTACACTTAAAATTGTCTTTTAGATTGTAAAATACTAACAAACCTTCTTAGGAATCTCGTAAGAAACATTGTAACCSTGTAACTCCCAAAAAAATTGATATTTTCTCAGAACTGGTGGCCACTGATGGTACGTATGTCCTTAGTGCCATCCTTAGCTATGAACGGTAGCCATGGATTGATGTTTTGTCCATAGCTCTGCCAGTGCACACAAACAATAGCACGGATGGTATGTTTCATCCATGAATGCATTTGTGCATTTCCATATAGCACCTAAACCGCTATGAATGGAGCCACAAACAGTCCTTCCATCCATGCGAGCATGGAAACTTAAAATTGMGTGTAAACATTATCAAAAATGCAGGGGAAACAAGAGATTTATACCACAAAAGCTTAACTTACATAGTCACTACCCTAAAACATCCAAATGTACCTAACAACAGCTTGGGAAGAACATCTTCCCTTTAGCCAACTATTTATTAACTTTCYATGGAAAAGGTAAGTTCTAACCAAGAGGCAAACAGTTTATACGCTAAAGAATGCATTAACTAATACTAAATCAGTAGAAGGCATACTTTTAGTCACAAAGATTATGCCTCTATAGATTTTTGAGCTTCTTATCCCTTTCTCCTTAGTTCTCAGAGTGCAAAAGATGGACGTAGGGTGTGCATGCGCTATTTTAGTGTAAGACTAATTTTAGAAAGTAGGTGGCGGGTGTGTCAATGGGTCTTGTGTCAAACTAAACATGTTGACCTATTTACCCAACTTTTTACCCTAATTGGGGCGCACTAAATCTCCTAACCCAGTTGACTATATAACTATGTTAGTGGATCTTACCAGCCCAACTGAAATTACCCARGGACGAGTTTAAACACTGAATTCCATGATAATTCAGGTTTATTTAATTAAAAGACAATCAACACCAAAAATCGGTTAGTCACAATCACATTAACAATAAAATAAATTAAATCACATATGATTCATAAAATCATGAAAAAATTATCCTGGTTATTACAATACCTTTCCCTTAAGAGAAATGGAGAAAGAAATTAAGTTCTGAAAACTTTTGCTATAGCAATGGAGAAGAATGTCATCCTCTTTCTTGTGTTSTCGATGAAATGCAGCTACAATTTTCTACCCTTTCTTCCTCTCTATCTAATTTTCTCTCCCATAAATCTGCTATGTCTAACTGCTCATGAATTTTTCCTCTTTTTTCTTCATGCCCAGGCTCTCCTTTTATAGTAGTTCAAATCTGGATTAGCTTTCTCTTTTTGCCCAGATGGCAAATGACTTAACATTGTCCTTTTGTCCTCCTATATCTATTTGGTGGTATGTGGATCCCACATGTACTTTGTTCTCATAGCATTTTCGAACCAAGCCGAATTAACTTTGGACCAGCAGTTGTGTATTGTTTTTAGCTTGATTTTGCATTAAATGTAAGGAATTTTCTCTTTTATCTTGTGCCATGCATGTTCTACTTCAAAGTTCTAAGTTTTGACGTGAATGCTGCAGCATTTTGCTTCTTTGAACTTGCCTTGGACTATTTGGACAGGAGGCACTCTGATGTCAACATCAAAATGCTGTCCTATTTGTCTCATTCCTTTTGTCTACTTTTCTTTTATCCTTCTTGTCCCTTTTGGTCCAACATARACCAAGTCAACTTGCTTTTTATCCTCTGCAAGTTCTTTTTATCTGATATCTCTTGGAACAGATTTGATTTTAATTAAGTCCTTTGTTTGATCCTTTCATTGCCACATGTCATTTAACACCCCCAGATTAGGAACTGTCCTAAGCTGAGAATATTATTGACTTTATTCATATTCATATTAACTACCGCAGAAAACAAAATCTGAATACTTTGTCTTAAAAGGCTTATAAAAATTTCGGCAGAGTTTTCTCTGTAATATCAACAACTACTTCCTGTATACAATCAAAAAATTTCCCAAACATTTCCAACACTCGCATATCTCATGTATTCAAAACYAACAAACATCCACTATAAATAAATCTTCCATTCCAACAATCTTTTACTAACTTAACATTTAACAAAATTGAAATTTGTGGAACTTGAAAGAATTTAATGCATGAATAGTTAAATAAAAAAACTTAAATAATACATAAAACCTCTCTATTCAACCATTTATTTTATTCACTAAAATTTATTTAAAATATCACAYCGGGGTACAAGGTTTGCACACAATTGACCTCTACACACTATCTGGCTACGCATCACCTGAAATGCAAAATGATGGAAATTGAATGAGATATAAAGCTCAATAAACAAATCTCATGCATGAATATATATATATATAATGCACTATATACCATGAATTAAAATTTCACTTCTTTAAATAAAACTTCCTAAATATTTTCATAAAACTTTCATTTCAAAATGTAAGATCTTTTCAAAACCTTTCCATATCATTAAAGTCGTGAGCTCATTTAGCGTAACGTCTAGYCATTAAGCTTGCAGTGGGTCATTATTCTTTGGAACCCGATTACATTTCTTACCGGTAGAACCACATAGCAATTAACATCACTTTAACTTTTTCTTTCATTTTTTTCACTCCCAAGAGGTGAATGTTACTCATCTTCCTACCCTATAAGAGGGTTAGGTCGGATGCGCCGGTCCTCGACGCCCCATTTCCTACTCACATCTTTCATGGCTAGGTTTATACTCCTTTGCAAAATCTTAACATTTTCTGATAAAAATTCATTTACAAAATTCCATTTCTTTTTTTCCCAAATTTTATTTCCTAAACCATTCGCTTTCTAAATTCACAAATAACTCATGCCAGAAATGATGCAGAATACTATAATTACATGCCCATGACATGAACTATATAAATCTACATTTAAACATATATATCAATAGTAGGAAACATCTTACATGAACAATACAATTATAACACATTACATAACAAAATCCAATATAATTACCACATAACATTCAAYGAAATAAGTAGATGGGTATGGGGATTTACTTACTTGGAGTCCTTAACGTTAAAATTCTACTTAAATCGCAAAGCAGAGTCCCTTGACCACTTTTAATGTCAATGTGCCCGAAAATGACCTAATTATTATTACAAAACAAAAAAAAATTCATTTAACACGATTGTCCAACCTTAAAACATTTAATGCTCATCCTATAAAAGTCATTTGCCAATATTAACCTGTACTTAACTCCCACATCAAAAAACTATCACATTCTTAAAGGTATAACTTATTTCATGGCTTCCTACCCTTCTCAACAATTGATAATGATAATACCAAATACGATACATTTGTAAGTCAAAACATATTCTTCATACTAATAAATTTGT
The DNA here is from genome assembly GCA_001752375.1 of Rhazya stricta. NCBI lineage: Eukaryota > Viridiplantae > Streptophyta > Magnoliopsida > Gentianales > Apocynaceae > Rhazya > Rhazya stricta. Next base: position 881,670 of record MEJB01000105.1, read on the forward strand.
TCTTCGGTCATGTATTAAACCTAATCTATGTTCTCCCACAATTATCACTTTAGAACATAATTACATAAGTCATTAAATTTTTAAAATTGAATAACAATATTTTCACCTTTAAATTTGATAAATTCTAAGTGTCGTGGAAGCTGCGTTGCACCCCGGGCGTGTGCTCAGGTAGCAGGTGTGCAACAGCCCTAGTCGCACACAGTGCCTGGTCGCCTGGGCGTCTGGGCGTTTGGTTGCTTGGGCGCTTGATGGCCTAGGCACCTGGGTGCTTGGTTTTCTGGGCACCTGATAGCCTAGGAACTTGGGCGCTTAGTTGTCTAGGTGCCTGATGGACTTTGCTACTTCTGGCCGAAAATCAACTAATCGGAACAGAAACTGGAGCTCGAATTTCCTGCCCCTAGCCGGACTCAACTGACCGGAATAGATACTGGACAGAGCTCGGACACACACAAGTATACGTGATCAACAAGTAATAAAGAGGCAGTATCATTCCCACAAGGATAGGGTTAATGAAGATCTTGTAAAGACTTCCATAAATAAGAGAAATTATAAGTTTGGTTTAGTAAATATCTTCATCAACATTTAACAGATTATGCCATCCATATTCATTAAGCATGAATTCTAAATTTGAAAAGGAATTGGGTACCTAAGATGAAATTGTGCTACTGGAAATAACGTTTTTGTTCTTTGAATTGAATTCCTATTACTTAGACCTGCTAGCCTCAATGAGGAATCTAAGGTTAGACGCTGTTTATTTTCTCTCATTAACAACTTTTGATTTACCTTTTCTAAGAATAGTTGAGGCGTGTTCCTTATTCTTGCCATAYTGTCGATTTATCAGATTCTTTGTAATATGTTGTAGAATTTGAGGGTTACTCGTGAATGTGTATCAAGAGTGTTGTTAGTTTAAGTGCAAGTAGATAATTGCATAGTTTGATGATTTGATGTGTTTGGAAGTAGTAAAAGGCAGTTCGGACTCAAGAGAGTTGATGGTCGGAAGTGAAATATGATTATTTCCATTTATACTTTTTGAAAAATATGACTAATTTGGACAACCGATATAAACTGGTAGCATTTGAGTTGTGTGTCCGATATAAAATACGATTATTGTTTTGGACGATTGCATTTGGACRTCCACTATAGACCAAAAGTGTGTCCGAATTGACCAATTTCTACCAAAAAATATTTCTTAACAAAATACACACATTACTCAAGGAATTCTATGATTCCTATGATTTTTAAGCACAAAAACCTTTCCTCAGCTAAAGGCTTAGTAAACATATCCTCAATTTGATCATTCGTACCAACAAATATAACACAAAAATTGCTTTTCCGTACATGATCTCTAAGGAAATGGTGTTTGATTTCTATATATATGCTTGGTACTAGAGTGTTAAATAGGATTTTTTTTTATCAAATTGATTGCACCAATATTGTACCACAAAATAAGCACATTCATAAATTCGAAGCCATAGTTAAATCAAAGTATATTTTATCCAAACTATTTGGTCACAACAGCATCTCATATATAGTGATATATCAGTTTTCACCATAGATAGGGCAACACTATTTTGTTTCTTTCTATACCACAATACTAATGAGTATCCCAGAAAATGACAAGTCCTATTAGTACTCTTTCTTTCTATCTTACACCTAGCATAATACACATCCAAATAACGAACTAATTGGAATATATTCAAGATACTACATTCCATAATTAGAAGTGCTAACAAGAGGTCTTAAAATGCATTTTAAGGCAGATAAATGAGATTCTTTGGGGTATGATTGAAATATAGCATATATGCATACAACAACATAATATTCGGCTTACTAATCGTCAAATAGAGTAAACTACACATTATACCTCTATACTTGTGTAACTCCCCCAAATTACGAACTGTCCTAATCCGAAAATGTTACTGACTTTACTCATACTTATATTAACTATTGCGGAAAATCAAATTTGAATATATTTATTTTAAAAGATTTATAAAATTTTGGAAGAGTTTCTTTTGTAATATCAACATTTACCCCTTGTATACAAATCAAAAAATTCCACAATTTGCAAGACTTATCAACCAAGAAAACACTCCTTTAAATTACAATCCAGAGATAATTAAAAAGAATAAATTAATGGCAAATAAACAAATAAATGATGAGTACATGATTAAAGATTTTCCTATGAAATGACTCCCATTATTCAACAAGAATTTATTTCAAATCAAGAYACACGGGTTTATCAAGTATGCATGCATGCGACCTCCACGCACCATCTGGCTACTTATCATCTGAAATGCAAAATGAGAGGGAAAAAGGGTGAGCTACAAAGCTCAATAAGTAAATTCCAAATGCATGAATGCATATGAATGCCTTATCTGTTATAAATTTCAAAATTTGTTTCGTCTAAGTTCTCTAAAGTTTTTTCTTTCTAACGTGAGCTCACTTGGTGTACCACCTAACCATTAAACTTGGARTGGACCATTATTCTTTGGAACTAGATAAATTCTACCAGTAGAACCGTTACGCAGTTAACAATTCATTAACTTTAATCTTTACTTTCACCTCGYTAGAGGTACATTTTACTTCCATTTCCACCCTACAAATAGGGTTAGGTTGGGTGTACCAGTCCCACTTGCCCATTTCCTACTCACATCTGTCTTGGCTTCGGCTTACACTCTTTTTGCCATTTCCTAACTTTCAAAATTCATTACCGTTCACAAATTTCCATTTCCAAATCTTATCCGTTAACTCATTTCTCTTATCAAAACCATGAACATACAAACTTCCAAAGAAAAATACATCATGATAATAAACATGAACATGAAACAACGTTCTAACATGTAACAGATAGCATTTCGACAAATTTTACTTCAACATGATCACATAGTAACATGCTAGAACATTTAACATATATCACATTACATTCGAAATAGAAGTCCGTAAGAGAAGTATGGAGTTTACTTACCTAAAGTCCTTAACTTTAGGGTTCTATTTTAATATAAAACGGAGTCCCTTGTCATGCCCCAATGTCAATRTGCCTGAAAGTTAGCCTAATTATTATTACAAAAACGGAAATCCATTTAACATTATTGTCCCACTCTAAAAACATTTTACGCTTATCCTATGAACGTCACTTATCCCTATGAATCTGTATTTATATTTTGAATTTAACAACAATTACATACCAAACGTATAASTTCTTTCATATTTCAAAACTTCCTCTAACAAAGATAGTGTCAGTCATWATCACTTTATATTCCTAAAATACATTCCTCATACTAATTTAAATACAACCTTAAATCATGAATAAACAAAATCTGGGTTTTCATAAAATTATCAATATCGAATACAATTATGTAAATTGTTTGATTAATAAAATCAAAGAAACAATGGTTTCACCTTTGATTCTACAAATCCTAAGTTTTGCGTATGAAGCTGTGTTGCTCCCCGGGCGTGAGAACAGATGGCGAATAATAGCCCTAGTCGCGTGATGGGCTTGGAAATTTTCTGCTCCTGGCCGGACTTAACTGATCAGAATAGAAACCATGCTCTATTTCTAATTGAGCTTCCGGTTACTGGTTGATCTAGCAGACAGTCCAAGCGGGAAGTGTGAGCTCCAGCGGAGCAGCAGTGGCGCGCGAGCCGAAAGCTGAGCAGTGAACCAATAAGCTCCGAATGAGGAGGGCTGGTTGAACTCGGATCGAGGATGGCAGACCAGCAGCGTACAGCAGTCCGATTCGAGCGATGGGATGGCTTGACGACAACGGTGTCTCTGTCCAGGCTAAGCAAAAGTCGATCTGGAAGGCAACAGGTCGTGCAACTCTGGGTGGATAGCTCCAGGTCAACAATGGAAGAGGGTCGACAAGCGGCAACCGATCGATGCCTAGATTCGAAAACTCCCTTCTTTGGTCAAACCGTGAGCTGGCGACTGGCGACTGGTTGAGCAATGGGCACGGCGAACGATCAACCCGAGCAACAAATGACGATGTGTTTCAGGCAGGATTTTGTTTGCTAAAGCAATGATTTCGAAGAGYAGACCTAGACTCCAGACGGTAGTGCAGCACTGACAGTGACACAGTGCGGCGTCGGTGGAAGGAAGAAGGTGGTGAGTGCATCGAGGAAAGGGGGTGGCAGTAGCAAGAGGAAAGAAGAAGAAAATTGTTAGGGTTAGTTTTAGGGTTTTAATTATCTTTTTTCCCCCCCTAATTCTTACATATGGGCCCTAACCAAAATTATTTGGGCCTTCTCATCCTATAACCAACCCAGCCCAATAAATTAAATCCTACGGGCTTTCTTTTTAGCCATAATTAGCATTAAATTAGCTTTTGGTTTCCAAATAAGGAACGAATAGGAGTCGAGCCTACATTAACTAACCAAAAGCTCTAATTCCACTGACACAATAATTTCATAGTTAAAGAAACGTACAATTAAATATGATCACATAGAAAGTTTATCAAACCCTAATTGGCACAGAATTCATACGATGATACAAAATTCGTAAAAATGAAAAATAATATCTTGGGCATTACAACTTGGTCTCATCAACCTTTTTACCTTTCTCATCTTTGTCAAGCTCCAAGGTTGTGCTCATAAGCTTGCCAATTTATGCTGCATTATCCATTCAATTGTACATAAAAGGCTCAATCAAATTTCAAAGGTAAGGGAAAAACTTTAAAACCCTATACTTTTCCAATTTTTTGAATAACTATCTTGGTTTTCATAGCCACGAGTATGCAATCGGGAATTAGAAGTTTTCAATAATAGTTAGGTTAGTTTAGTATTATTTTAATTAGTTTTGTATTAGCATATTTAAAATATTAGAATCAGGCCATAGGAATTTTTATAACAATAGGAAAATTCAAGTGTTCCTTGGGAAACATGCCTATTTTATTATTACTTTACTCCTACTCTAGACTATTCACCATATTGCCCTTACTTTAACCAACCAATACATAAACCCRCACAATGTGGTCTTGTTTTTATCTTTGACCAACTCAATAGCATTTTTTTCTTTCTTTCTTGTTTTCTTTCCACCTTCTTTTCTTCTCCATTGGCCAAATTTCTTTGTTATTTTCTTCCAAAATTCATGTTAAATTAAGGCTTATTGAAGAAGCCATTTTARCTCTTACATAAGAAGCTTTATAAAGCTTATTGAATAAACCTTACAAATATTTTCTAGCAAGACTCTTAATTCTTCTTCTTGAAGTYAAATTAACTTAAAGACTCTATAAATAAACCTCCATGGCTCACGTACTACGAGGTGATAAGGCTCGTATTATTGACCCCCTATAAGTTTAACTCTGTGGTAACATATTGTGAATTGAGTTAATATTTTTATTAAAACCTACTTTTGATGTTCAATATTCATAAAACCAATTTCAACATGTGGTATTGCAGGCTTTTTCAAAAGAGCAGTTTTATTGAAGGGCGTGTTTTCCATCACTTAAATTGTTTACATTTGTTATATATGTTTCCAAGATATTTCTGCTAGTTGTTTTAATTGAAAATCGTGCTCTTGTTCTAAAACTCACATGGCACACATGTGGAAGTCACTGAGCTAGCGCTCACAATTTTTCTCATGTTTTAGTGATAGGTACGGCTCACTAGGGCAATAGGTTGGTWATGAGCGCTTAGGGAAAACTTGTCACTTGAAGTGCTAGAAGGATACTATATTATTGATATTAGAAGCAAGTTGGTTAAGTTGGCAAGTGACATGACTATTGTAATACCCCCAGATCAGAAACTACCCTAATCCGGGAATGTCACTGACTTAATTCTCATATATTTAAAATTTCAGCGGAAGCTTTTGACAATAAAGGAGTAAATTTTAAACTTTCAACAAGTTCATAAATAAATGAAAAATTTAATTAACAGAGCAACTCTTGGGTATCAAAGCCTGCTCCCAAATGATCTCCATGCACCATCTGGTTAATCATCACCTGAAACATAAAATAAGGAAATACTATGAAATACTCGAGATTTTCTTTTTGTGGATTTTCATTTGATCATGCGAATTTGAAGCCAACTAGGGTTTGATAAAATTTTCTATGTGGTTAATGTTTTAACTGTACATTTAATAAGTACGAAATTATCGTGTTTGTTCGATTAGGGTCCTTCATTGGTTAGAGGCCCGACTCGTTAGACTTATTCATTTTTATTCGGATAACTAGATTTCTATCAAAAGAAAAGCCCGTGGAATTTAATTTAATTGATTGGGGTTCATTACGGATGGGAAGGCTCGAAGGATTTAGGTTACAGCTTGAGTAAAAGAAAAAAAAAGGAGAAAAACCTGAAAACCCTAGAATCTCCTTCTTCTTCTTCCATATTATGCCGCCGCCGCCCAAACCAAACCCTAACCGCAGCCCCATTCTTGAAAACTCCTACCCGCCGCACATATGCCGCCTTGTCTTCTTCTCTTCTCGCAGCTGCCACCACTCCTCCTCTGCTGATGCTGCACAGATCATTGCTATGGCTGTTGTACGCCATGTCCCATACATTGGTGCTGCTGTTTGCACCAAATCTGCTCGTGGTGTACCCTCTTGACCAAATTGGTTAGTTGCTCAGGAGAGAAGTCAAACTTTGCTGTTCGACAGGGCCGTTCACAGTGGCCCACCGATTATGCTGCTTGAGAGTCACCATTYCGCTTGACCAAGATTTGCGCAACCCGTGCTGCTCGCCAGTCTGAGCACCATTAGATCTGCACATGTAGCCCATCGAAGCCTCAGATCTGGAGTTGCCGGTGCATCGGTCGCTCACCTGCGGCTCGTCAATAGTCCGTGCCGTCGCTCTGCCTAGAATCTGCCATCTCTTCCTTCTTCTTCCTCTCTCGTTACCTGATCTGGGCGTCCGCTCTGCTACACCACTCGCTCGAATTGTGGGTTGCTATGCATCATCCATCATCGGCAGCTCGCCRCCTTCGTTCCGCCCGGAGAGGGTGCTCGGACTAGCTGCAGCTCGGGGGCTGCATTCTTACTTGCTGTTCGCCATCTTTATTATTCTTTAAATTTCTGTGTGTTCTTCAAATTTCTACAGTTTACCTTCATTGTTAATTGATTTTCCTAGTTGGGGGAATTAGATTCTGAATAACTAATTCGTAACGGGCTCATTGACAGTCCGTGCCGTCGCTCCGCCTAGAATCTGCCATCTCTTCCCTCTTCTTCCTCTCTCACCACCTGATCTGGGCGTCCGCTCTGCTGCACCACTTGCTCGAATTGCGGGTTGCTATGCATCATCCATCCTCGGCAGTTCACCACCTTTGTTCTGCCCTAAGAGGATGCTGGGACTAGCGGCAGCTCGGGGGCTGCATTCTTACTTGCTGTTCGCCGACTTCTAGCAAGCGCAGGAGCCCAACAAACAGAGGCGCCCAAGAGCCCAGACGCCCGACGCCCAAGAACCCAAAACCATTCTCGAGACTCTTNCGAGACTCTTAGACTTTGTGACTTATAAGGTGAAAATATTAATAATTAATATTCAAATTTATGACCTATGAAATTATATCCTAAAGTAAAATTGTGGAGAACGTAGATGAAGTTTAATACCCGAACGAAGGAGTTTAAATTGTGACCTTAAAAAGACATGATAATTGGTAATGTGGGAACTAAGAATGGATTAATAATTGGCAAAGGACATTCTTAGATTAAACGCATAATACCTGAGTTGGGACATTCAAACTAAATAGACTTTCTTTCTGTAATCACAACTAGGTCATTCTAAGGCCTTGACATTGAGAACGATTGAAGGAGTTCACTTCACAATTTAAGTARGAACCCTTTAACGTAAAGTACTCCGGGTAAGTGAACTCTCACATTCTCATTAATATATGTGTGTGATTGTTATTTAATCTGAGATTTATGTACATAAATTCTTGCATTTCATTAACGCATATGATTGGATGTATCTGAATTTCGTTAAGTAGATTAATGTGTTGGATATGAGATTTCTATGTAAGTGAATTCTCACATTCTCATAAACAATGTGTGTTGTGGTTATAATTGCTCTTACGTGAATTGAATGTGTATTAAGTCTGAGTTAYATGTAAGTAAACTTTCACAGTCTCATTAACATATGTGCGTGATTGTTATTGAATTTAAGTTCTACGTAAGTAATCCTCACATCTCATTAATGTTATGAATGAATGTAATTGAACTCTTCTAGTTACTCTAATATGTTGTGTATGGATTGTATGTTGATGTATGTAAATTGTGCGGAATGTTACATGTGTTCATATCCTCTATTACTTTTATGTCGAATGATATGTAACACCCCYAGATTAGGAATCATCCTAAGCTGAGAGTATTACATCATTTCACTGGTAAATAATCAACTATCCATTTAAAACTCAACAATACCCAAAAGAGTCAAAAATGTATTTTAACAAATCCACACTATCCTAACATCTATTCAAAACAAAAATAAAGGAAGCCTGAAGAATTTAAACCATTTAAAAAATATATAATCATCTCATTACATAAAATAAGTTTGAAACAAGTGCCAGGTATCATAGCTCGCCCACAAGCGACCTCCTYGCCCCATCTGGTTACATATCTTTTGAAATGAAACATAAGAAAAAGAAATGAGCTAAAAGGCCCAGTAAGTAACCTCATGCATGAATGCATAAACATGTTCTACATGTTATGAAATTTTAAGATTTGGCCTTTTAAATGAAAAGCTTTTCAAACATTCCCTTTTTCAAAATCTCGTTACAAAACATTTCCTTCAAAATTCACTTACAGTAAAACATTCTATTTCCTTTTATTCGTGAGCTTACTAGAGTGTAATGCCTAGCTATTAGGCTTTGCAGTGGGCCTTCTTATTTGGAACCCGATTTCATTCCTACCGATAGTACCGCAGAGCGATTAACGTTCTTTCATCTTTTCACCTCCCCAAGGTGAATCATTACCAACCCTCCCGAGAGTAGGGTCGAGTGCACTAGTCCCCCATGCCCCATTTCCACTCACATCCTTCATGGCTAGGTTTACATTCCTTTCCCAAAACTTTAACATTTTCCTTTAAAGTTCCATTTCCTAACCATTCACTTTCTAAATGTGTGAATGGCTCATGCCAGAAATGATGTAGAATTCTAACTACATGCTCATGACATGAAATGCAAACAACCTTATATAAAATATCATTCGACAATAGTACAAAATGTGGAACATGATAACTATAACACCCCGAATTTTACTTTTATGAATTTTTGTTTGATCTCGTGAAATTGTGTGCCAACTAGGGTTAGACATTTTATATGTGGTTAATATTTTTAAATCGTACGTTTAATAGGTGCAGAAATATTATTCGTGTCGAATAAGAATTTTCGTTGGTTAAAGGCTTAATTCGTGGATTTATTTGTTTGTTAGTCGAAAGTTGGGCTTTTTATGGATTTTGGGTTAAATTTGGATGGGAAGGCCCGACAAGTTTGGATTACGGCCCAAAATATAAATTAAAAAGAGAAAAGAAAATATACAAGAAAATAAAAAGAAAGAAAAAAAAAGAAAAAAAAAGAAAAACCCCAAAGGAACCCTTCATCTTCTTCCTCCCGCTGCCACTGCCGTCACCACAGCTGCCGCCGTTTTCCTTGTGCCTGATCCGACGCTGCTCATCGTGGTTTTCTCTTACTTTTCCTTCTCTCTTTCTTTCCTCTGCGGCCGACGCTTGAAGTGGCCACTGTTTGCCACGACTTGCGATCGGCCGCCACACTAGACCACGCCGCTCGCAGTGCAAGTCGCGGAGGCTGTCTGCTAGATTTGCTGCCAGGCATACACGGGAGATCACCCGTTCCTCCCTGAGTCTCTTCTCTGACTTCCCTCTCTCGCTCTCGAACTCGGATTGATGATCTGAGGTTCGCGCCAACGTCGACAAATGCTAAGCAGTCCGCTCTAGATCCGATAAGCCATCTTCTTTTTCTTCTTCTCGGTGCAATCAGATCTGCGCGATCATCCGCCAGATCTGCCGCCATTGTCTTCCTTCTCTGTAGGAGTGACCGATCTGTGCGACACCTTGCCAGATCTGCCGCCGTCATCTCCTTCTCTATGGGAGCGACCAGATCTGGGTGACATCATCGCCAAACCTACCGTCATTACCCGTTTTCTTGCTCGGCAACAGATCTGAGCGATGCCATCGCCAGATCTGCCGCCAYTGTATTTTTCTCTCTCTGCTCAATGGATTTTTCCCCTCGAACTGAAGCTAAAACCTTGTAGTTGGCCGTCATTTTGGCTCTCTCTCCTCGCTGCTCGCGTTGCCGATTGTCCCTTGCCGTCAACTAGACGCCTAGAGCTTAAGCAGAAATTGGTTTCTTTACCGGGACAGCGTCGGAGCAGAGCCCAGCAACGCTCAATGCTAGTAGGTACTCTGTTCGTGCGCCAAGGATCTGCTCCTGGTGCAACTCAGCAGTGCCCAGCGCTAAGCTTTCCCAGCAGCACCAGGCGCCCAGCGCGAGCCCAGGTGCCTGACGCCCAGGCGTTACACTCTAGTGAGCTCCCAAACGAAAGGAAATAGAAAGTTTTTATTGCAAGTGAATTTTGAAGGGAATGTTTTGTAAAGGAATTTTGAAAAGGGAATGTTTGAAAAGTTTTTCATTTAAAAGGCGAAACCTTAAAATTTCACGACATGTAGGACATGTTCATGCACTCATGCATGAAGTTACTTACTGGGCTTTTTAGCTCATTTCTTTCTCTTATGTTTCATTTCAGATGATATGTAATCAGATGGGGCAAGGAGGTCGCTTGTGGGCGAGCTACGATACCCGGGAATTGGTTTTCAATTTATTTTATGTAATAAGATAAATATTTCTAAATTTTTTAAATTCATGAGGCTTCCGCTGTATTTTTCATTTTGACTAAATGTTGAGTTTTAAATGATAGTTGATTAATTGCGAGTGAAATGATGTAACATTCCCGAGTTAGGATAAGGTTTCCTAATCTGGGGGTGTTACAATAACTTTCCACAAAATTACACACATCAACATGCAATCCCATACACAACATATTAGAGCAACTAAAAGAGTTTAATTTCATGCGTTCATAATGTTAATGAGATGAGAGGATTGCTTACCCGGAGTCCTTTACGTTAACGAGTTCTTACTTAAGTTGCGAAGTGAACTCCTTCAACTGATCTGAATATAAGGCTTCAAAATGACCTAGTTGATTACAGAAAGAGGGTCTACTTAGTTTGATAGTCCCAACTTAGGTATTATGTGTTTAATCCAAGAATGTCCTTTATAAATTTATATATTCATATTTAGTTCTCATAATATCGAATATCACGTTTTAAGGGTACAATTCGACTCCTTAGCTCGAATATAAACGTAACAATGTTTTCCTATCAATTCACTTCAAGGCATAATTATGTACAAGTTATACAATTTTAATATTAAGTGTTAGCATTTTCATCTTAAAATTCATGATATCCAATGTTGCGGGAGCGATATTGGATTCCCGGGCACGTGCTCAAGCGACACGCACAACAGCCCTGAGCATCGGACGCCTAGGCACTGGGGCTGGGCATTGGTGCTCCTAGGCGCTGGGAGCTAGGCCCCCGTTTGCACTGGCACTGGCACTAGCACATGGGCGCAGAGCGCCTGGGTGCTTGCGATTTTTGGAATGGCTGGGTTCCTATTTCTCAAATGGTTGGCAGTGGTGGAGGATGCTGATTGTGTGCTCAATTCGGGTTGGAGAGCAGGTGAAGATTGGCATGGAATGCTATCGGCAATGAGTGCTGGCAGTTCAACCTCGGAGTAGCTGGTTGAGGTCTAGGCACGGGAAGAACTAGAAGGCGGGGACAGGATCGTGGTCACAAGAGTGGAGCGGGCTGGTGGATGAGAATAGAGGTGGCTGTGTTGTAACACCCGAAATTTTACTTTTATAAAATTTTATTTGATTTTACATGAAGTTGTGTGCCAACTAGGGTTGGACATTTTATATGTGATTAATATTTTAAAATCACACGTTTAATAAGTATGAAATTTTCGTCCGTGTCGAATAAGAGTTATCGTTTGGTTAAAGGCTCAACTTGTAGGCCTATTTGTTCGTTAGTCAGAAGTTAGGCTTATACTAAAAGGAAGCCCGTTACGTTAAATTTACGGATTGTGGGTTAGATTTGGATGGGAAAGCCCGAAGGGTTTGGGTTACGGCCCAAAATATAAATAAAAAAAGAAAAGAAAAGAAAAAAAGAAAATATATAGAAAAACAAAAAGAAAGAAAAGAAAAAGAAAAACCCTAAAGAAACCTTTAATCTTCTACCCTAAGCCGCCGTGCACTTCTAGGAAGCCCTACCCACCTTCTTCTTCCTCTCTTCTTACCGCCACCGTCTTGGACTATCGCTGCCTCTTTCTCCCTCTGCCGACCGCTCCCTCTCAGCATCTCTGCTTGCACGCCACCCTCATGGCCGCCACCAGCATGCCGCCCTCACAATTCTTCTGCAATGTGACTGGACCAAAGTTCTTTCTGCTCCGATTGCTCGACGAAGTGTGCGACCCTCATTGCTGTCCAGATCTGCTGGTCTGTAGTTGTTGGCTGGTCAGATCTTCCCTTCCTGCCAGTGCTCAATTTCTCGGAGCCACGACAGATCTACTCGCATYAGATCTGTGCCCGCTTGGAAAAATGTTGCAAAGCGACCCGTACAAATAATCCTCGCTGATGCGTGTCGTCCGTCCTCATCTATTGCTTGTTGCCACTTCTGATTGCGTCGCGGCGAGCCGCTGCATGCCAGAAGCGCGCGATTTTTGCGCCTCCCAGAGTCAGCCAGAACCACTCTAGACTAAGCGGTCCGCCCAACTCTACCTTCATCTATTTCTCCTTCCTCTTCACGGTTCGACCAATTGCTCGCCAGAAATGCTGAGCGACCGATCCTGATCTTTCTTGAATGCTGCCAGATCCGCCAAGTTCGAACAGAGCTATTGCTGATCTACCCGTCGATAGAGCTTGCGGAAAAATGAATCCAGAAACAGCAAGCACCCAGGCGCTCCCTGCGCTTGTGTCAGTGTTTGCCAGGTGCCGTGGGCACCCGAACGCCCAGTGCCCGGAGCCTAGGGCTAGTTCCCCGGGCCGACGAGCCTAGTGCCCAGCTCCCCGACCCAGGTAACCATGCGCTCAGTGCCAACGCCTATGCCCAAAATTGTTCTTGCGCACGCTTGAAGCACATGCCCAAGACTATTGCATTCCAAGACATTTGGATATCATGAACTTAAAATTGAAAACGTTAACACATGATATTGAAATTTTATGACTTTGTACATTAATGTCCCTAAAAAAAAAAAAGTGAATTAACGAGGGGAACATAGTTAGTTTATAATGCGAGCTAAGGAATTAAACTTGTAAACTTAAAAAGACAAAATAACTATAATGTGGGAACTAGGGAATTGATTAATAATTAAATAAAAGACAATCAATTTGATTAAACACATAATACCTAAGTTGGGTACGATCGAACTAAGTAGACCTCGTTTTTGTAAATCAACTAGGTCATCTTCGAGGCTTACGTTGAAATCGATTGGAGGAGTCCACTTCGCAACTTAAGGTAAGAACTTGTTTTACGTACAGGGGCTCCGGGTAAGGTAGATCTCATACCATCTCATTAATGTTATGAATGGAAGTGTAATTGAACTGTTTTGGTTGGCTTGAATATGTTTGTGTACGATTGTAGATGAATGTGTGGTATAATTGGTGTGGAATTTATGTGTTTATATCTTGTAGGCACTTTTATGTCAAAATGATATGCTGATTATAGTTTCATATCTTGTTCATTTTGTTGAAATGTTATTGTTATATAAGGTTGTATGTATTTCATGTCATGAGGCAATATAGTTAGAGATGTCCTACATCACATTTGGCGTGGGCATTCCACTACACTAAGAACGCTGAATGGTTTTAGAAATGGAATTTTAAAGGAAAAGGTAAAAGTTTTGAAAATGCTTAAAGTTTTCAAAAAGGAGTGTAAACTTGGCCACGAAAGATGTGAGTGGGAAATGGGGCGTGGGGGACTGGCACCCCGACCCTACCCTTTTGGAGTGTAGGTAAGAATGGAATGTTCACCTCCTTGGAGGTGAAAGTGTGAAAGAAAATCTTTTTTTGAATGTTAACCGCTTTATGGTTCTACCGGTAGGAATGGAATTGGGTTTCAAATAAGAATGGCCCATTGCAAGCTTAGTGGCTAGGCGTTACACTCTAGTGAGCTCACGAATGAAAGGAAATGAATTGTTTTACTGTAAGTGAATTTTGAAGGAAATGTTCTGCAATGAGATTTTGAAAAAGGAATGTTTGGAAAGTAGTTTTTATTTAAAGGCTAAATTTTATAATTTCTTGGCATGTAGGACAGGTTGATGTATTCATGCATTGAGGTTACTTACTGGGCTTTTTAGCTCATTTCTTTTCTTATGTGTCATTTCGGATGATATGTAACCAGATGGGGCGAGGAGGTCGCTTGTGGGCGAGCTATGATACTCGGGAACTGGTTTTCAACTTATTTTATGTAATAACATGATTAAATATTTTTGAATGGTTTAAATTGTTGAGGCTTCCGCTATCTTCATTTTTGAATAAATGTTGAGTTTTAAATGATAGTTGATTATTTGCGAATGAAATGACGTAACATTCCCCAGTTAGGACGGTTCCTAATCTGGGAGTGTTACATGTGTGGCGTGAGGAATGACGTGAAACGTGAGTAGAGGCGACTATTTGCCGTTGAGATCCTGTTCGTCTGGGCATCGGCGATAGTGTTTTAGCAAACTGATTTGGTGACGGCTCGGCGGACGGGATCTTCTTTGACTAGTCCCCATCGACTGGAGATGGCCTCGTGTTGTTCTGTGCTTGCTTCGGTTAAGTCGAGCGGTGAGTGGTGCTACGAGTGGACCTCGAATATGCAGACAGAGAACTGGGCACCCCTCATCTCGCTGACTGATGGACCGATGCAGGTTGCGATTGAGGAGAGTAAAGCTGTCATCGTGCGCGATTGGATCTGCACCGCCTGGCCGTGATCGGAGAGTATGTGGGAGACCGACATCATCAGAGGACAAAGAAGACAACTCCATTACCTGCTACGTTGCTCTCCATCCCATTGCAGCGGTCGACAGATAAATGGTGGAGTCATCTTGGCCTATAGTAGCGGTCTGGTTTGGTGGAGGTGAGCAGCGGAGATGAAGCAGTGGCGGCGGCGGTATGATGGAAGGGGAAGCCATCTGTTCAATGAAGGAGAAGAAGCAAAAAGATGGTGATGGCGATAGGGCTTCTTGGGAATGGGCGGCAGCGGTGGTGGCGGGTTAAGGTAGAAGATGAAGGTTTCTTTAGGTTTTTCTTTTTTTTTTTTTCTTTTCTTTCTTTTTATATCTTATATATTTTCTTTCTTTTCTTTTTCTTTTTTCTAATTTCATATTTTAAGGCCGTAATCAAACCATCGGGCTTCCATCAAATCTAACCTAAATATCCGTAAATAAAATATAACAGGCTTCTTTCGATAAAAGCCCATTTTCGACTAACAAATAAATAGGCCCCACGAGTCGAGCTTTTAACAAAACGATAACTCTTATTCGACACGGACAATATTTTCTACTTATTAAATGTGCGATTTCAAATTATTAATGACATATAAAATTTTCAACCTAGTTTAACAGACAATTCACAAGATCAAACAAAAATTCATAAAAGTAAAATCCGAGTTTACATGATATGTTTATCATGTTTCATACTCTGTACTGGTGTTCGAATGATATGTTATATATGCGGTTTGTATACATTTCAGGTCATGAGCATGTAGTTAGAATTTTACATCACTTCTGGCATGAGCCATTCACACACTTATAAAGTGAATGGTTAAAAAATGGAATTTTAAAGGAAAATGTAAAAGTTTTGAAAATGTTAAAGTTTTCAGAAAGGAGTGTAAAYCTAGCCACGAAAGATGTGAGTGGGAAATGGGGYGTGGGGGACCAGCACACCCGACCCTACCCACTTGGAGGGTAGGTAAGAATGGAATGTTCACCTTCTTGGAGGTGAAAGTATGGAAGGAAAACCTTTTTTGAAAAAGGAATGTTAACCGCTTTGCGGTTCTATCAGTAGGAATGGAATCGAGTTCCAAATAAGATGGCCCACTGCAGAGCTTAGTGGCTAGGCATTACACTCTAGTRAGCTCACGAATGTAAGGAAATGGAATGTTTGGAAAATTTTTCATTTAAAAGGCGAAATTTTATAATCACATGACATGTAGGACATGTTTATGCATTCATGCATGAGGTTTACTTACTAGGCTTTTTAGCTCATTCCTTTCTCTTATTTTTATTTCAAATGATGTGTAACTAGATGGGGCGAGGACGTCGCTTGTGGGCAAGCTATGATACCCTGAAGTCAATGTAAATGAATGTTATGGATTAAGATAGTTGTATTAYGTATCTATTTTTTGGTTTAAATTCTTTGGAGCTTCCACGAATTCATGTTAGTGAGTAAATGGTGACATTCCCGGGTTAAGATAAAGGTTCTAATCTGGGGGTGTTATAGTTTTTGTATCAGAGCCAGGTTTTTAAAAATGATTCTGTAGACTTCATAAGAAAATGATTTATGAAATTATGAAAAGTATATAGGTATCGAGCCATGCCACAAGCTTCCTTTCCTGGACCATCTGGTAAGTTTGTGTTTGGATTTAATTCTCAAATGAGGTGAATGTTAGTATTATAGTATGTCTTGTCTATATTTTGCTTTGAATTTGGGATGATGTATAATGTTTGGAAATTTTGAAGATTCATTTAGACAAGAGGCATTACGTTCCATTTGTAATACCTAAATGAGATCGTAAATGTCGTATCTTACCTATCCACGAGATGAAATTAAAAATGTAACGAATACAAATTTGATGCCAAATTTAGGAAAAAGTGTTTGTGAATAAAGTCTCTGAAAGAAATCTCTTGTTAGGAACTGGATACAGAATCTATGTTAAAGTATTGTTTGAATGCTTAAGATGTGAGATTGTCTTGTTATGTATGTTGAGCAATTATAAGGTGATTGGTTAGGTTGGATGGATAATTTTTGATAAGTAAGGTATTGAAACTTTTTGACAATACTCAAGGAGTTTTTGGTCGATTTGAATAAGTTTAACTTTGGTTGGGATAGTTCTTAAATAAAGTATTTTTCCATAAGGAGAGGTAAATGGTATGTGGTTTTGATTCCAAGATGCTGAAGGGAATTAAGAAGAAATTCATGATTGATTTCGGACTAGAAGGTTTCGATTTTGACTTTTGATGGTTTTGGCATTTGATGAGAGGATTATTGTGTTGTATTTCTGTTTTGTTTGTATATTGTTAAATTTTTCTTCTTTAAGGAGTTAATCTGATTTTTAATTGTAATTGAGGAGATTAAGATGTTTTGAGGAAAGGAATTAGAATCCATAATAATGAATATGGTAGGTTGGACCTAGCRCAATTTAAGAAATGATAATGTATGTAAGCTTATCTATATATAAAATAGGGTTTATGGACCTTCTAGAAATATAAAAGGTCAAAATGTGATTTATTGCGAGGAAAGTTAAAATACCACTGGGTATCTAGTGTTCTTTTAATATTTCAAAAATATTTTTGAGGTTTAGTTGGAAAACTAGTCCTACTAATGGAATTAATGATCATGTACCTAGTTTTCACCATGGGTTGCACATATATTGTTCGTGAAGAAGAATGATGGATCTTTGAGGTTATGTATAGATTATATAGAATTGGACGAGGCAATGATAATGAATAGACACCCATTGTCTAGGATTGATGATTCGTTGATCAACTTCAGGTGCTAGATATTTTCTAAGATTGATTTGTGATCAGGCTACTATYGATATGGCTCTTTAAGGGGAAACATAGGAAAGAAACAAACAAGATGCGTACTAAGTACTCAYAGCTTTTTAGTGAACTTTAAATTTCGAGGACGAAATTTATTTTATGAGGTAGGGTATTGTAATACCTGAGATTTCCTTTTTGTAGATTTTCGTTTGATCGTGCGAATCTGTGAGCCAACTAGGGTTCGATAAAATTTTCTATGTGGTTAATGTTTTAATTGTACGTTTAATAAGTACAAAATTATCATGTTTGTCCGATTAGGGCCCTTGGTTGTTCAGAGGATGAACGGGCTTATTCATTTTCATTCGAAAAACTAAATTTTTATTGAAAGAAAAGCTCGTAGAATTTAATTTAATGGATTGGGGTTAATTACGGATGGGAAGACTTGAAGGATTTAGGTTACGGCCCATGTACAAAAAAGAAAAAAGAGAAAAACCTAAAAACCTAAAAACCCTAGAATCTCTTCTTTTTCTTCCTCATCATGCCGCAGCTGCCCAAACCAAACCCTAACCGCCGCCCTATTCTTGAAAACTCCTCCCGGCCACACACATGCCGCCTCTTCTTCTTCTTCTCTCGTAGYTGCCACCACTCCTCCTTTGTTGACGCTGCACAGATTGTCGCTATCGCTGTTGTACACCATGTCCCACACACCGGTGCTGTTGTTTGCACCAAATCTACTCGTGGCGTACCCTCTTGACCAAATTGGTTAGCTACTCAGGAGAGACGTCAAACTTTGCTGTTCAACGGGTCATTCACAGCGGCCCGCCGATTGTGCTGCTCGAGAGTCACCRTTTCGCTCGATCAAGATTTGTGCAACCCGTGTTGCTGGTTAGTTCAAGCACCATTAGATCTGCACACGTAGCCGATCGCATCCTCAGATCTGGAGTTGCCGGTGCATCGGTTGCTCACCTGCGGCTTTGTTAAACTATCAAGCCAAATTCATGATCAAGCTTTGGATAAACTCAGAGGTTAAGTGAGTAGATAAAAGCTGAATTGCCTTGGCTTATCTAGATAAAGATTGTGTTGCCATTGTCTCTTATCTCTAAATCTCTTGAATACATATCTAAACAATATTCTTGAGTGAAGATTATAAAATCCTACTCGATAGTCTTGTAAGGCTTTGTAATTAAGAATACCAAGTTATTAGGTATTACTAACTGAGAGTTCTAGCTTAGGAAAGGTCTATAACAATCTTCCAGTTTCTATATAGTGGAATCTGCAGAAGCAACAGGACGTACCTTTCATTTGAGAAGGAACCTGTATAAATCTGTGTGTTCTTTAAATTTCTGTAGTTTACATTCATTGTTAATTGATTTCTTTGGTTGGGGGAATTAGATTCTGAATAACTAATTCCTAACAAGTGGTATCATAGCAAGGTTGTTGATTGCGTTATCATAACCAGGAGAAACAATGGCTGGAAACGAAGGTGTAGTAATACACGGCGTTGCAAAATTCGATAGGATGGATTTTGCATATTGGAAGATGTGTATGGAAGACTATCTGTATGGGAAAGAGCTAGATGGACCTCTAGGTGAAAAGCCGAATGAAAAGAGGGATGATGATTGGAAGAAGTTAGACAAGAAGGTCTTGGGGGTGATCAGACCTTGTCTAGCTAGGAATGTTGCCGCTAACGTAGCTAAGGAGATAACCTCCAAAGGGTTGTGAAAGGCTTTGTTAGATTTGTATGAAAAGCCTTCTGCAAAYAATAAGTTCTGTCTGATGAAGAAGTTGTTCAACCTGAAGATGAGTGACAGTACTCCGATTATTTCTTATCTAAATGAATTCAGTGGGATCATAAATCAATTGTCTACCGTTTTGGTGGMGTTTGAGGATGAGTTGCAGGCATTGATACTGTTAGCCTCATTGACTAATAGTTGAGAGCCTATGAGGGCTACTATTAGCAATTCAACGGGAAGTGACAAGCTGAAATTTAGAGAGATAAGGGAGCGTGTCTTGAATGAGGAGATATGCAAGCTGGATTCAGGGGAGTCTGTCGGAGGTTCTGCATTGTATGTAGACAGAGGAAGAACATGGGATAGAAACTTTAACAAGAACAAAGGGAGGTCGAAGTCAAGAGGTAAGAGTAAGTCCAGATCTGGGGGACATACTCTGCAGTGCTGCAGTTGTGGCAAGACTGGCCACATGAAGAGGCACTGTAAGGTGTCTAAGGGTCATGACAACGTAGGTGACGTAAATGTTGTTGATGATTATGCAGATGCAATACTCTTGTATGTTGATTATTCTTTGGATTCTTGGATTTTAGACTCAGGAGCATCATTTCATACCACTTCAAACTAGAAGATAATGTTGAATTATGTTGCTGGCGGCTATAGGTCAGTTCATCTTGCGATGGTGAACCTTTGAATATCGTGGGGAAGGGAGATGTGTGTTTGAAGCTGCCCAACGATTCAACCTGGAAATTGACAAAGGTTAGACACGTACCGAAGTTGGTAAGAAACTTGATTTYGGTGAGCCAGTTATATGGTGAAGGATATCGAACTATTTTTGGTGATAGGAGCTGGAAAATGGCACGTGGAGCAATGACTATTGCTCGGGGTCAGAAAACGGGTACTTTGTACCTAATTGGGAGTTCTCAAAAGTTGATAGCTGCTGTAGAAAGTTCTGTGGAAACTGAGATGTGGCACAATCGTTTGGGTCACATGAGTGAGAAAGGTATGAAAATACTTTTCTCAAATAATTCCATACCTGACTTGAAGAGTGTTGATCATCACATGTGTGAAAGCTACGTTTTGGGAAAATAGAAGAAGGTGAGTTTTGTCAAAATCGGGGTAAAGCCTAAGTCTGAAAGACTGGAGTTAGTTCACACGGATGTTTGGGGACCTGCTCCTGTAGGTTCTGTGGGAGGTTTATTGTATTATGTAACCTTTATACATGATGCAACTAGGAAGGTCTGGGTCTATTTCCTGAAGGACAAATCCGAGGCATTTGGAGTGTTCAAGAACTGGAAGGCTATGGTGGAAAACGAGACTGACCTGAAAGTCAAGTGTCTGAGGTCTGATAATGGAGGTGAATATTCTAGTGCAGACTTCAGAAATTTTGTGATGAGAGTGGAATCAAGATGGAGAAGACTATTCCAGGGACGCCCCAACAAAATGGTGCAGTAGAAAGGATGAATAGGATGCTAAACGAAAGAGCTCGGAGTATGAGGCTGCATTGTGGTTTGCTTAAGACTTTCTGGGCTGATGCTGTTAACAGTGCTGCTTACTTGATAAACAGAGGACCCTCAATCCCTCTAGATTTCAAGATTCTAGAAGAGTTGTGGTCGGGAAAGAAGGTATATTTTTCTTTCCTAAAAGTGTTTGGGTGTTTGGCGCATGTTCATGTGGATGCAAATGTTAGAAGCAAGCTTGGTCCCAAGTCTAACATTTGCTATTTCATCRGGTATGGTGATGCTGAGATGGGATATCGATTTTATGATTTGAAAAATCAAAAGATCACAATGAGGAAAAGGATGTAATCTTTAATGAGGTATTGTACAAGGATAGGCAGAAAGTAGAGAGTAAAATTGAAGAAGTTACAGCAGAGGGGCAGGAGACGTGTGCCCCAGAGCTGGAACTTGACATTCCAAATTTGTCCAAGGTTCATCCCTTGGATCATTCTTCCACTTCAAGTGACCAATCGAAGCATCCTTTTGCTAACATACCACCATTGGAGGATTTTGGTGAAAAAGAAAAGGAAACAATTGTGGTTGAGAAAACCAGTTCTGCCAGAAGCCAACAATATGAACCACCTAATCTCAGAAGAAGCACAAGAGTAAGCAAACCACCACAGAGGTATTCACCTTCTACAAATTTTATATTACTGACTGATAAGAATGAGCTTGAGAGCTATGAAAAAGCAGTATAATGTGGAGACTGTAAAAAGTGGGAGTTGGCAATGGAGGATGAAATGGAGTCCTTGATGTCAAATATGACATGAAAGTTGGTGAATCCACTGGTGTCGTGAAAGTTCTGCATAATAAATGGGTCTATAGAATCAAGGAGGAACAAGATGGTAGCAATCGCTGCAAGGCTCAACTAGTTGTCAAAGGTTTCCAACAAAAGGAAGGAGTTGACTATACTGAAATCTTCTCACCCATAGTCAAACTTGTGACAATTAGACTTATTCTCGAATTGGTAGCCAGAGATGATCTGTATCTACACTAGATGGATGTGAAGATGGCATTTTTACATGGTAATCTGGAGGAGGAAATTTATATGAGACAACTTCAGGGCTTCAAGGTTAAGGGAAAGAAACATCTGGTGTGCAAACTTCAGAAGAGCTTGTATGGCAATGGAACATCACTTTTGATAATTTCATGAGTAGACTGAAGTTCATGAGGTGTGAAGCTGATCACTACTGCTACATAAGAAGGTATGACAAGAACTAGCGTTATTCTACTTTTATTATGTTGACTGATTGTTGATTGTGGGAACAGATTTGGCAAATAAAATAAACATGTTGAAGACAAAGAAAACTGTCAGTGGAGTTTTGCATAAAGGACCTAGGTGACAGGCAAAGCAAATTCTGGTGGATGGAATTATCAGCAGAGCAGATATTCTTTGAGATTAACTTTCAGAGTACTGAAGAAAGTTAATCGAGCGTTCAAGCATAAGCGGATGGCAAAAACGCTATAGTACCGCCGGCTTGCTGCTCACTTTTCGCTTATCAAGGAAACAATCTACCAAAACTGAGGCTGATCTGATGAAGAATGGATAAGGTGTGCGCTTCACGCTTCGACAGTAAGGTAGTCTTATGTATCGGCAATGGTGTGTCACAATACCGAGCATTGCTTTATGCATGTGGGAGTTTGAGCAAATACATGTCCAATCGCTGGAAGAGAAGCACTTGGGAAAAGCATGAAGTGGATATTAAAAGATACTTGAAGGGTAGCTTTAAGTGTTTGCTTTGTGTTTTCAAAGATGCTAAGTTGGGATTTGCTAGGAATATGCAGATGCTGATAACGGTGGTGATGTTAACAGTAGAAAATCTACTACATGGGTAATGTTTTACTTTGGAGGTACAATGATTCGCCTAGAAGTTAAGAATTTGCAATCACTAGTAGGCGCATTGTCCAGTTGTTGAAGCTAAGTATGTTTACTATGCTGAAAGCTGGTAATACGCCTGAATTTTCTGTTATTACATTGCTCTGTAGATTTTGTGTGAAATTTTGTATGAGGCAACTGGCTTGGACGTTGTAATTTTAGGCTAAGGGCCTTTTCGATTGTGAGCCTCTAATTAATTTTATTAAGACGAAAGATTGGACATGTAACTCGTTGGCTAACGGTTTTTGGCTTATAAGTCTATTTAAAAAAAACCAACATGGCGGTTAGCCGTAAGTTGAACGGCTTTTAATGAAATGAAGCATCTTATGATGTAAATTTACGGTTTTTGGTTTAAATCTGAATAATAAATTTCAGCACGGGCTTCAAGTTGCGATTTAAAATAAAATAAACACAAACAAAAATAAAAAAGTAAATGCCTAATCAATCTTTAATAATAACACACTCACATACACACACAAAGTAAGCCGAGGGAAAAAAAAAAAAAAGAGGGCAGAAAACCAAAAGTCGTGTTGTTTCTTCATTTCTTCGCGCTCGTCGTCGTCCTCAGCCGCTGCGCCGTAACCGTCCAACTTCTGCTAATCAACCGTCATATTCGCTTCCCTTTTCTGCGCCCGCTGTCGCCGCTTGCAACTCCGCTCTCTACGGCGACCAAGCACTGGCTTTGTCGACAGTCGTTCCTTCTTTCGCAGCGTTCCTCGTCAGCGCGACCCTGTATTGACGAAATCGCTCGGCCGACTCTCACGTAAGCACGATTTTCTCTCTCTTCTTCTTTCCTTTTCGACGCGACGCGATTCCTGTGCGATTAGGCACGCAGATACTGTTGTCGCTGTTTCGTTAGTTCGGGCGTGATACCGATCTTGCGCGACGCGTCGGCCAGTCCGCGGCGCGTCATGGCTTCTCCTTCCCTGGCTTCAACTTTTATTGTTTGAGCAGACGGCTAGAGCCACCGCGACCTGCGTTTGACGTCGTGGCTGTCGACTCTGGCCATTCGGCGCAACAAGACGCTGGGGCGCGCGGTGTTCTTCGCTCTGGCTCGACGAAATTTCCTCGCCCTCCAAAAAACAGCACGGTGGAACGCTTACAGAGTGGCCGTCGATTTGCTCTGTTTCTGCGCTGCGTGTCGGCGGCTAGGCTCCTACGTCAACTAGTCGTGGAAACTGAGCAAGAACGCATGGTGAATCAGTTGAGACGTTCTGGCAAGAAGTGAGGGCGGAGCACAGACAGTGCAGAACCACAACACTTGATACAGCCCGCCGCAGCGACGCTTAAACGCCAGGCGCCCAGTGAACGTGACGCCCAGCGCGGCAGTGGCGCCGACAGCGCGGAAGTTCGTGCAAGACGCTCCAGGCGCCATCGACGCCAAAACGGTCAAGAGCCATATGTGCGCACGACTCTGAATACGCCGCTCGCGTAAAGATTCCCGAACACTCTTGAATGTTGTCACGGTGAAGGCGATGTGTCGGCATGCTAATAGTAATTGTAGCAACTTACAAATAAAAGTGAATCGCGAGGAAAAAACGTATTACGGCTTAGGTTTTAACACCGAATTAAGACAGTCGAAAAGCTGTACCTGAAAACGTAATGAGAGCAATATTATGACAAAAAGCATCTGTGGGATTAATGCCATAACACGTACGTTGAAATAATCGAAAGCTGAGTAGATCTTCTTTTGGTGATTAGCTAGGTATCTCAAGGATCTACGTGAATCGTTGATGGATTTCCTGCAACTTGCTAGGCAACCGTTCACGTAAAAGATTTCGCAGTAAGTAATCTCGGCGCATTTTCATTATATTATATACTGCATGAGATTTGAATGGCTTAATGATTGTAATGTGTTATTATGTTGAATGTGTGGAATGGTAATGGAAGTTTGAATTTGTAATTTTAGTAACTTTGTAGCTGGGCGGGGGGGAAATGCTATTTGTGAATTCATATCCATGTATTAACTTATCTGAATTGTTAATGTAATATTGTAATGCGTTCATTATCATGAGCATATAGTTAGAAGTTTACATCGCATTGGCATGCGACCGTTCACGCATTTAGGAAGTGAACGGTTTAGAAAAATGGACATTTTGAAGAAACAGGGTAAAGTTTTGGAAAATGTAAAGTTTTCGGAAAGAGTGTAATACTGCCACAAACAGGTGTGAGTGGGAAATGAGGCGTGGGAGCCGCGGCACCGACTACGCTCTTTGAGGTAGGTATGAAGTTACAAAGAATGAAGTTAAAAGAATGAATTAACGCGCTTGCGGTTCTACGGTAAGGAATGAAATCGGGTTCCATAAGATGGCCCAGCTGCATAGCTATGTGGCTAGGCTTTACACTCTAGCGAGCTCACGAACGACGAAAGGAATGGAAAGTTTTCATGTCAGTGAATGTTGAAGGGAATGATGTAAGAAATTTTTGAAAGAGAAAGTTTATGGAAAGTTTTAGCAATTAAAAGAGACAAAAGTTGAAATGTCCAATGTAGGACGATATTCCCATTCTGCATGAGATTAGCTTACTCGACGCTTTAGGGCTCATTCCTGTTTCCTCTCACTGCTTCACTCGCACGACTGCATCACTGTGCGACCGGGAAGAGCGCGCTCGCTTGCTCGGGCCGACTTTAATACCCAGAAAAGCTGGTTTCTCTTATGTATATAATGAACATTTACTTTGAAGTTGTTTCTCTAACTCACTCGCGAGGTTTTTTGATGAGTGTTCGTTCTCTTGACATCGTGTTAAAACGCTTCACTCGCATTTCATTTACACGCATCGGTGCCTCTCACTCACTTCACGATACCATTTTCTATCTTCGCACACGGAGAACGACGTACACTCCGGTTAGGCAAATGTTTCGCTAAAGCTGGGGTGTTAGCAGAAGCTATGAAAGAGATGATATGTTTGCAAGCTTTTCTAAAGGAGGCTGAATCTTGAGCTGTGAAACTACACTATAGCTCATCCGATAGCCAGAGTGCTATTTATCTGACAACAGAATCCATGTAGCCCATGCAGGACAAGCACATTGATCAAAAGTATCACTTTACATGGAACGTATTGAAGAAGGGGTATTTCTGAAGCTTGAGAAGATTTTCAGGGAAGAACGAATCAGCGGATATGTTTCACAAGGTGGTAAACAGAGAGAAACTGAAGTATGTTCAAGCTTCAGTTAAGCTTCAGGAGTAATAAGCTGAAAGCGGCTGGGCTTGTAGTAAAGCTTGAGATGGTGATTTGAATTATGTCTTCAAGTGTGAAGATTGTTAAACTATGAAGCTAAATTGCATGGATCAAGGCTTTGGATAAAGCTCGAAGGTCAAGGTAGTGGATAAGCTGAATTGCCCTTACTTATCTAGATAGAGGTTGTGTTCGCATTGTCTCTTATCTCTAAATCTCTTGAATACATATCTTAAACAATATTCTCTAAGTGAAGATTATCAAAATCCAATCGATAATCTGTGAATGCTTCGTAACTTAAGAATACAAGTTACTCTAGGTATTCATACCCGAGAGTTCTAGCTTAGGACAAGGTCTGTAAAACATCTTCTAGTTTCTATAATACGTGGACATTTGCAGCACCAGGACGTACTTTCATTTGAGAGGGTAACATGTATAAATTCTGTGTGTTCTTTAAATTTCTGCAGTTTACCTCAAATTGTTAATTGATTTCGCTAGTTTGGGGGAATTAGATTTCTGAAACTAGATTTCTAACAATCTCATCGACAGTATCATGCGTCTCGCCCACGAATCGGCATCTCTTTCTCTTCTTCCTCTCTTGGCGACCTGATCTGGCGTCGCTCTGGCTCGGGCAGTCACTCTTCGGAGCCTCGCCACGCTTCGTTCGCTTGAAGAGGGTGCTTGGACGAGGCGGGCACCTTGGGCGGCTACATTTCTTATTAAATGCTGTTCGCCCACCTTTCAGCAAGCGGGCAGGAGCCCAACAAACAAGACGCAATCAGCACCCAGCACCCGCGAATGCCAAACGCGCCGAGAAACCCAAAACCATTCGCGATGACTCTAGACTTTGTGACTTATAAGGTGAAAAATATTAATAATTAATATCAAATTAATGACGCTATTGAAATTATATCCTAAAGTAACAATTGTGAAGAAGACTTAGATTTATGTTTGATACCCGAACGAAGGGTTTAAATTGTAAGCTTAAAAAGACATAATAATCTGGTAATCGTGGAACTAAAGAATGATTTCAATAATTGGCAAAAGACAATCTTGGATTAAACACATAAAATCATAAGTTGGACGATCAAACTAAATAGACTTTTCTTTTCTGTAATCAGCAACTAGGTCATTCCGCAGGCTTAACGTTGAAATGGTTGAAGGAGTTTCACTTCACAAATTTAAGTAGGACGCGCTTTAACGTAACAATTTGGGTAAGTAAACTCTCACTTCTCAATTAATGTATGTGTGTGGTTGTTATTTATAATCTCAGATTTAATATAAGTAAACTTCCCTTCCCTACTCTTGTCTTAAGCTCTTGGTTCTGCTTTTCACTAAGGGGGCAGATTCTTTTGGCATTCTCATTAATGCATATAATTGGAGTAACCTGAATTCCTTTAATAGATTAATGTGTTGGATATGCAAGCTATCTACTACTATGGCAAGTGAATTCTCACTTCTCATAAACAATATGTGTGTTGTGGTTATAATTGCTCC